>JANAVB010035220.1:2295717-2560717 GCA_029216955.1 Iris pallida | reverse complement strand
TGCTGGTCGTGATTTCATAGTCTCCAACGGGATCACTACACTATCTAGTATAGCACAAATATCCTCACAGGTACTAATGAAATCACACAACAAGATGGAAAAGAAGGACAGGAAAGATATACCAAATAGGAGGTCAATAACGAAGCAAGGATGATATCATCAAAGAGGACATATATGAAATAAATTAATTAGATTTGAACGAGTGTCAGTAGATTCAAATCCATAGAAATTTTCTAGATGTGATTGAGTACCCTCGCTCTAAGTCTATTCCTTAATTCCTGTCACAGGCTCACAGCAGTACAACGAAGTCACCGTACTACCATGATATCGCACTAATGCGACTCTCGACCTGCATGGGCCACCACTAAAAACGTGTCATGATCCGCATCCAGTGTAAGGGTACAAGTGCGTAACAACGCCCAGCCTACGCCACAAAATTGGTGGTAGAACGATGTACTAGGTCACTATCTAACAACTCACACAAATATATAATATACCTGTCATAATTTCAACTCCGAATGGAGGACAAGTATAGATATAGTAAAACTCAATGACAGTCTAAGCACGATAAGATAACACATAAGTCTATAACAAAAAGATTAAACAACAACAAAATATAAACTACTAAATAATAATATCTCTAACAAATCTCAAACAAGTCAATATCTCAAGTTATTACAATTTAAGTTCTAAACATAAAAACTAAACCAAGTCTACTAACTAGTCTTCCGATCATTCCTAGAGTCGGGGCCCAAAGTAGCTAAGCCATCTCCTGGTCCATAGTAAGTAGGGCAAGTGTCCTCGGGGCAAACATTTGTAATATTTTGCCAACGATCCAATCAAAAAAAGAACAAGCACATCTCATCTAGAAATCTCAAGTAAGTGACAAAGACTATAAGCAGTTATAGACATTTATATTGATGAATATGGTAATTTTGGACAAGTAGTAAAGTAGAATAACAGTTTAAACAAGTCAGGAGAGCATGTCAATGGAGACTATAAAAGTAAAACTAACTGAACTCGAATAGAGGTGATATAAGTCCAGATAATATAGCACAGATAAGTGTGAGTCCCAAACATGATACTGACCAGTGTGTTTTGAAATATCGAGATCGACATGTAAACGATAGGGGGTAAATACAGCTCATCGTACACTTGGCAAGTGTACGACTGCTCTCATTCCAAATTAGACCAGATGGGGTGATTCCAGCATTTTTGGGACTTTTTACATGTCTACTCGAATATTTCCCCACCCAACAAGTGAATCCAGAAAACGACATGAAAATAAAGTACAAGTCCAGCCAGAACATGATGATGCTAGTTGTGAGTCCAGTGGGGTGATTCCAGAAATAGAGGCCAGACATGTAAAAAGGTGAGTGTCGCATGTAGTGGATCTAGAAATATATATCTGTGTTGACAGAGAATCAATAGAACTAACTAGAACTGAAATACAATGATCATCAAATATATGAAAGAACTATCAGAGAATGTACTCGCCTGATATCCTGTACGACTGATGAATATAGATGTCTGGACTGGATTAACTGAGTCCTATTTAGAGCAATATAGGTTACAATGTGTTTTATATATAATAAATGAAGTTTATAATGCAATCTACATGATTCTAGGTCATTCTAAGTCGAAGTCAACTATTGGTCAACTCTGGTCAACCATTCTAGTCAAACCAGGTCAAACCTAAAGTCAACTAGTCAATTAGTCCAGGGTTTAGTCAAACTTAATTTAATAAGTCATTTTAAGTCTATTTGGGTCAATTCTAGGTCAAGTTTGACCCATAGTTGACTTTGGTCAACTTGGTCAAGTAACTAGTCAAAGTGTGCCTAATTAGGCCTATACGGTTATTTCTAATCACAACTAGCCATAGGCTATAATATCCTATACCAATATCATATATATACACATTCAATTCAATATGCAATATCTATATGTATACATACAAATATTCAAATATACCAATATGTCTGTATAAGGAAAGGAAATAAAAGCATGTGTGTGTGTGTGTGTGTGTGTGTGTGTGTGTGTGTGTGTGTGTGTGTGTGTGTGTGTGTATATATATATATATATATATATATATATATATATATACAAAAGACGTATGGTAACCCAAAACAAATAAGGATGTAATCCTACATTCAAACTCAACTCAATCTCAGTGATTGAGTATCAATCCAAAGGAAAGAACTCAAGTATCAAAACCAACTCAACACAACAAAACCCATATCAACTCACAACCTAAAAATCCAAATACACTTCCACCTATTGTGCAAACTGAAAAACAGGAAGGGGTGCATGTGTGTGTCACGGTCGTGTCCAAACAGAACCAAACAGTGTCCCAATCGTGTCCAAATAGTGCGTGTCACCGTGTTACAGGAAAACTGTAAAACAGTGCTCGTGCACGTGTGTCGAGCACCGTAGGGACTCGTGTGTCCAACGGGAAGCCTCGTGCTCGTGCCAGAGGGTATCTAGGGTATCAGGGTACGTGTCTAGCACCCTGAGTCGTATCCATGAGTCACCGTGTCGCGTGTCCACACGCGTATCAGGGAGGGCTGTACGTGCGTGTGTGCGCGGCCATGGATAGCCTAGGTATAGGGCTAGGTGTTGGACACCCTGTTTCGAGTCCTCATGTCCTTGTGTCTGCGTTACAAACGCGTGTCAGAGCCGATTTTTGTACGTGTGCACAACATGCCGAGATCCATGCGACCTCGATAACTTCCTTCACACATAACGAAGCCTCGCAAAATTTTGTGAGCATGTGGGCAGAGGTTGCCCCCACATGTCCACCAATTTTTAGCCCAGACCAAGTCGTGTCCATCGAGTTATGGCACTCGAGATGCAGGACCGTGCACGAGCCTCATGCTACATCCCCGTGTCCGATTTGGATACGAAAATAATGTCAAAATAAACCCAAAAAATATGTTTCTGGAATCCCCTCATATAGGGCTACAATAATATGAAATTAGTTTTGAAAAATAACAACTTTTAATTCTTAGAGACATTTCATCGAACACATATTATAATACACCGATGCGCCTCTGATATATATATATATATATATATATATATATTTTTTTTTTTTTTTATATATATATATATATATTTATATATATATATATATATATATATATATATATATATATATATATATATCAAACGGACACGAAATCTTACCAAACTATATCTACAGGTCTAGGGTACCTAGATGCATGCTTCTATGAAGATAAATCAAAATTTAAAAGAGTTTAGAAGCATTTACCTATTGAGAGTTGGAATATCAATGCAAAAGTCTCCAAAATGCCTCGACACCCAAAATCCTACGGTCAAACACCTCTAATTCTTTGCTAGCAAGCCTCCAGCAACTTCCTCTCCTCCCAAGGATCGCAACGCAATTCGTTTGGTCTGATTTGGATGAGAATTAGAAAATGGAGGCTACTCTGAAGAAGGTAAAAATTAGGGTTTTACAAAAATGGCTTGGTGGCTACATGATGTATTTATATAAGAGGGGGGCTGTGTTGGCCGGCCACATGCTGGAATTAGGGTCAAGATTTAGTTATAAGGCCCAACTACAACTTAAGTTAATAAAAAGACTTTTTAGCAAAAGCCCAAAAAGCAAATAACTCAAAACCCTAAAAATGACTTAAAAAGTTTTCTAATTTAGAATAGAACTTAAATTCTAATCTAAAATGATAAATATGCCTCTAATGACATGATTAGTCTCTAATCATGGTTAGCTAAGGTTAAACCAAACTACTAACACAAAAGCACCAATTAAAATATTATAAAATAATCAAAAATTCAAAAATCACACAATTACCAAAATATTCCTATTCTAGAAAAGTGGTGGTTACAACTTCCGAGCTAGGTCCGTCCCAACATCCAATGGCGGACAAACAGAAGCAAAAGGAGGGGCGTTTTGACAAGCCCCTCAGAAAGGATACCGCTGTAGGGTTGGATCGATGCTACAATTTTGACATATTACTAATTAGCCAACACTCTCGCCAGACTGTCAATATTTGAGCTTCTCCGCCTTTCAAAGAAGATTCGAGAGGCTCTGGCTGAGGCATTACAAAATGCTGAATCTTATATGTGGGAGATATAACTGCCAGATGAAGATCTTACTGCATATCCCAAATGTCACAGTGTGATAGAGGCAATGCCCAATATCACATTCTCACAACAGGACATGTTGTTAAAGAATAATAGGCATGCTCGATCCCTGTACTATATAGGGTACGTCGATATTGTCAAGGTCGATCGCGTGCACATCAACCTTGGTTCGTTCGTAAGCATTATTTCCCACCGTTTGCTGCATATGTTGGGGATCCCAATACATTGGCTTTCTGTAACTTAAACCACGATCACTGGTTTTAACAACGGCAAGAGTTTCCCAGAAGGAAAAATCTGCTTGAAATTTTAGATTGGCGACCTAAAGAGTGAAGGGACTTGCTACGTCATTGACGCGGATGTCTGCTACAACATCCAGTTGGGACGACCTTGGATCCATGAGCACATGATTGTGCCATCTACTCTCCACTAATGCTTCAAATATGTCAACAACGACGGAGTGGTAAAACTGAGTTCGCGGATATAGACCCCTTTAAAAGGGTTGAGGTTTACTATACTGAGTCTCGGCTGTTCCGAAAGAAACACCAGAAGAACTCAGACGAAGACGCTGATGACGAAGCCGAAGCTCAAACTGCCTCTAAGGAGCCCATTAGAGTGTGTCTAAAGGAACGCCCTACGGCACCCCCAGCTGACACTACAGCCCCTCTGATAGTCTGATTGGAAGGAAGGCTACCTACCAAAGAATGCCCTACGACGTCTGCGGTTCAAGCTACAACTCCTTTGGTGGTGCGACTGAAGGGGAAGCCGCCAAAGAAAAACCCTTCTGTCAAGCCGATTGTAGTAAAGCTGTGCAGCCCACCTCGTCCTTCTCCATCCCTACCTATCTCAGGTGCTGGGGGTAGACATCTTGATAATGCGGTTGTGTCCAACTTTCCCATGTTTGTTGGTGTAATCCTTAAGGACGATTTTTCCTATTTTATCAATAAAGGAATGCCTTTGAACTACTCTCCTGATTTCTCTGCTTATTCTCTAGGACAAAACCTGAGTCCCTCACTACAGACACAAATTACATCTTTGTCCGAGTAGACGGCTCCCGGACTCATACTCTTTTTGAGCTAAAACCTGAAGTCGGTACAGTTCAGGCTCACCACTATACCCCGCAAGCCAGGCACATCATCCAGAAGATGGGTTATGACCTGTACAGTAATATGGGTCTCAATTACGGAAAAGGTCGGCACTTGTCGATCAGGATTAGTGTTTCTAAAGGCAAGTATGGCCAGTATTACCAGAAAAACTGCTACGACCTCGGATATGTCCCGCCTAAAGCGCCCGAAGTTCTGCGACACAAAGAAGTGGAGCACTCGTACTCTTCAGACTCTTTCTACGACTCCAAAGTCAGTATCAGGGAGGTGTTCCGCAGAACATTGTCAGTAAATATAATGTTAGCAGACTAAGTCGATGAAGACGATGAGCCATTCTTCGAACCCCTCGAGGTTGAACCCTGGGCTCAACAACTTGATGCCCAATGGAAGAAGCACTTCGAATTACGCGTACCGCCTACTTAAGATAAAGTTGTACAAATTGACTTAGGAGACGATTCTTCTCCTAAACTAATCTTCATTAGCAAAAGTTTGAAAGGAGAGGATCGCAAATCTCTTATTGAGATTATAAGAGAATACATAGACATCTATCTTCGCCTGGAGCTACGAAGATATGCCGGGCTTACACCCAAATGTCGCCATACACAAACTGAACATCTTGCCTAAAGTTAAGCCAGTGAAGTAAAAACAACGGCATTTTTGCCCCGATACCATGAACGCTATCGAAAAGTGTAACGCCCCAGTCCCAAAATACGTAGGACCAAGTACGTGAAGATGTCAGCTGCAAATATACGAAGAATACTCCAATATATGGAATCCTCATATATACACATAAGCTGTAAATAAAATAATCACAGGCCAAAATAATATAATCTAATCTCATCACAGCTCAACACAGAAGATAATAGAGTCCAAATAAATAAATAAGAGTATCAAAAGATAGCCGGTTGAACATGCTCACTCCAAACAGCTAGGAAAAATAGTCTCACAAGATCGGAGTACAACCTCCGCAAAATAGAAAGAAAAGAGATGTAAAAATAATGTCCACTAATGTCTCAAATAAATAATAGACTAGAAATCAGTAGGAACTGCCTCGTCATCTATGTAGGATAGCTCCAACGCCGCTCCATACTCCTGTGGAAAATTGTCTATCCCTGGAGAGATAACCAGGTCCTCAGAGGGACGTAGCAAGATACAAAAAAATACCATGCCATATAAACTGTGATAATAATAATAAGAGAAAAGGTATGTATGCAATCGGGTTCCTGACCATTCTACTGTGAATATGCAGTTGAGATACAATCCTTCAACGCATGAGCCCTGGCTGTAAATGGGATCGACATAGTTCCCATAAAGGGCACCAGGGGCCTACGTCCATAACGCTCTGGAAGCGTCAAAGGGCACCATGTGCAAGGGCTACGTCCATAACGCTCTGGAAAACGTCAGAGGGCACCTGGAGCCTGCGTCTCCGGAGGAGCGCACAGGTAATCAGGGAAGTGCAAAGAAGCCCATACGTTAGGTATTGTTCTCCCCACCCAATGCCTAGTATCATCATATCCATGACTGATATGAACCTCTAGTAACCGCCAAGTCTTCTAACATGCAATTCTATTAGCAGTTACTCCTATCCGTCGCACGCTCCGTACGTATCAGTGGCCAACTGACTATGTGGGTACGTGTCCTACATGTGACTCACATCACATGGTAAAGCAAGTGTCAAGGCCGTATGAGATATACCAATACCTCATCATCAATGGGAGGTCACTAGACTAAGTCAATGTAAGAGAAATAAATAAAGGTGTGAAAAACGACCGATAGAGTCGCTTGCACCCAAGTGTGACTTGGACGCACAGTTTAAATATTAAGAAATAAGAAATGCTAAAAATAACAAATAAAAATAAGAATATAATAATCACAGAGTAGGGTGGCAAGGTATCTTGCCTGATGGTGCAAGTGGCAAGTCCAGGTAATCACAATGTCAGCCAAGAAACGTCACAATCTCTAAACAACCCCAGATGCTGAAACAAACATTAAAAACATACTTGATGTAAAAGATATACCTAGGAAATGCCTGTCCAAAAGTTTAATTCTAGAACAGGGGCAAAATCATAATTTTGGGTCAAAACGATGTCCGCCGTTGGACCCGCTTTGCACCGAAATGCGTGCCAAAGTCTATGGTCTCTAAAGTCGTCAAACTACATGTCTACAGATTCTGTTTGAGGAGAGGATTCAATGGTATGTCCAGTTTTGGATTCCGATGAGCTGGACAAAAATCGCCCGTTGAATTGGGTCGTGGGCCTACCAATTTTTGTGTTCCAATCAACCTTCTCAGAATCGGACCAAACATGGCATACAGGACCAGAATTTCGATTCGGACCTGTTGGCGCAAGCTTCGTCTCGTTTTGACAAACATGCACAAAGTTATGGCCATGTTTGTAAAGTGCCGATACGGGGTATCTTGATGGATACGGACTAATTTCGTCGTACATATACGACGAAACTGAGTTCCGTCAGTTCCCACACGTCGACAACGTCCATACGCACCTTTCGATGCATATAGTGCACGACCATGTCACCCGGTTTTTTGGGACACATGCCATATCGGAAATTATTCATTAAGTTTTCAAAACAGAATTGCAAGTTTTTTTTTGATTTTAAAATCGGTATTTCTTGATGTCTAAAAGACGAATTTAAACTCTATAAATGGTATCTAAAAGGTGTATAGGTTGTCCAAAGGTTTGCTTAATTAGTTTTCCAAAAACCCGCGATCATCTGATCGAAATTTTGTGTCAAACAGGGCTTGGTTAAAGAAAAAATTCTGCACCTAAACTGTGTTAATTCCTAAACTTTCGGGAATTTACAAAAATTGTAGCAAGCCATTAGAGAAAATATAATTGAAAGAACTTGTAGGGGGTCAACTGGGCTACTTATACAAATTTACGGATCGCTTTTTCATCACACGTAGAGGAAGAAAGGTGGGGTCGAAGTTGAGTACCTTGTGGTTGATCGAAACAGAGCTTTCTCCCTTCCACGCGAACGCGGGCTCCGACGATGTTTTCGGTCACGGCGGCGGTTCGCTGGCGACTGGGGTGTGCTCGGGGAGGTTGGTGGCCTTGGGGTCAAGGGGTATTGGATCACGGGAGAGGGAGTTAGGGTTTAGGCTTCCAGCAACTATATACTGCTGCAGCCGCTGCTTCTTATTCCTTCTCGGCTTCGGATGTCCACGCACGGGTACCGGTTGGCTTTAAAGTTTTTTTCTATTTCTAAACACATAAGTCCCATGCATGCAGCAATCACCAATGGTGTCGTGACTCGACCTGGCCGCCCCTTTGCTGGGGTGTTGGTCGGGCCATTTTCTTTTTTTTCTAAAACATTTACATATATATAGTTATATATACATATATAGTTATATATACATATATTTATATATACATATAGTTATATATACATATATGTATATATATATATATATATATATATATATATATATATATATATATATATATTTTATATATATATATATATATATATATATATATATATATATATATATAAAATATATATATATATATATATATATATATATTAAGCTAGCAAAATTATCTCAAAAATTTACAATAAATTCCTAAAAATCCTGGATTTATTTATATTCCTTATTTAATAAAAATACGAACATGCACACATATAATAATATATATATATACACACATACATTAATTATACTAATAAACTAGTAGTAAATAAATCCATAAATAATGAAATGCATAACATAAATTTTTTAAATTATACAAATCAAATATAAATTATGGGGGTTTATATCCTACCCAACTTGAAGAAAATTTTGTCCTCGAAATTAAACTAAGGTAGGGGGGTCGAATGCATTGCAAGAAAGGAACTATTAAGGAATTAATGTGGGCAAGACATACCTTGGATGTCAAACAAATGCGGGTAACGAATTCGATGTCGTCCTCGCGCTCCCACGTAGACTCCCCTGGCGAGTGATGCTTCCATGCCACGCGAACCAATGGTATAGATTGATTCCGCAACACCTTCACTCGACGATCAAGAATGCCTACTGGTTGCTCTTCGTATGGCAAGCTCGGCCCAACTATGATCTCAGAGTGATCAAGCACATGATTGCTGTCCGCCACGTACCTGCTCAGCTGAGATACATAGAATACTTCATGCACTCCCTCTAGCGACGATGGCAGGGCCAATCTATAGGCAACCTCTCCAACACGTTCCAAGACATCGAAAGGCCCGATGTACCTTGGACTCAACTTGCCATGTCCTCCGAATCGAATCGTGCCTCTAGTGGGGGATATCTTTAAAAACACATAGTCAGCCTCTTTGAACTCCAAGGGTCGGCAACGATTATCTGTCCACTGCTTCTGATGATCCTGCACTGCTCGCAGGTGGCCCTGAATTTTCTTCACTGTCTCCACTGTGCTCAAGACCAACTCAGGACCCAATAGTTGTCGCTCTCCTATGTCGCTCCAACAAATAGGAGACCGACACTTCCTACCATACAATGCTTCAAACGGAGCCATCTGAATGCTCGCTTGATAGCTATTATTGTAGAAAAACTCGACAAGATGAAGATGGTCCTCCCATGAACCACCAAAGGCAAGCATACACGCTCTCAACATATCTTCTAGTATCTGAATAGTACGCTCTGACTGGCCGTCTGTCTGAGGATGGTATGCCGTGCTAAACTTCAATCGGGCGCCCAAACTCTCTTGTATACTCCTCCAAAAATACAAGGTAAATCTTGAGTCACGGTCCGACACAATACTAACAGGCACCCCGTGTAATCTCACAATCTGCTCCATATACATCTCTGCCAATACCTCTGTCAACTGGCCCACTCTAAAAGGTAAGAAATGGGCTGACTTGGTGAGTCTATCCACAATCATCCACACTGCGTCACGTTTCCTAGGACTCCGAGGAAAACCTGTGACGAAATCTATAGTAATGTGCTCCCACTTCCACTCGGGAATGGGTAGCGGCTGCAATAATTCGATCGTCCTTTGGTGTTCCGCCTTCACTTGTTGACATACCAAGCACTTGGCAACGAAACGAGCTATTTCTCGCTTTATTCCGTACCACCAATAATACTGTCTTAAGTCACAGTACATCTTGGTTCCTCCGGGATGAATAGAGTAAGTCCAACTGTGAGCCTCTGCCATAAGCTCCTGTCGTAGCTCTCTATTGGAAACATAAATGCGATCACCACATCGCAATATCCCATCGGGGTGGATCCTCAATCCTGTCTGCTCTCCTGTTTCAGTCCTCTCTTTGAGCCGTCGAAATCTAGCATCATTGGACAATACTGTCTTAATGTGCTCTACCAATGATGATTGTACTTGGAGGTTGGCTAATATGCCATCTGCTCCAGGCAATACTACCTCAATGCCAAGCTGCTCCAAGTCTCTAATCAACTCCTTCTGCGTAGTCAAAAAGTGTGCCATGGGCTTGCGGCTTAATGCGTCTGCCATGACATTAGCCTTGCCCGGATGATAATGTAGCTCAATCTCGTAATCCTTCATCAACTTCAACCAACGTCGATGTCGCATATTCAACTCTTTTTGTGTGAACACGTACTTGAGGCTCTTATGATTAGTGTAGATATCAACCTTCTCGCTGTACAAGTAGTGCCTCCATAGCTTCAAAGCAAAGATAACCGCTGCGAGCTCTAGATCGTGGGTTGGATAATTCTTCTCGTGCACCCTCAACTGTCGCAATGCATACGCTACTACACGACCGTGCTGCATCAATACACATCCTAATCCCTTCCCGGATGCGTCGCTATAGATCACAAATCCTTCCGAGCCTGATGGTAGTGTCAAGATCGGTGCTATGGTCAATCGCTTCTTAAACTCATCGAATACGGCTTGACACTCGTCTGTCCATACAAACTCCTGATGCTTGCAATTTAATCGAGTCATAGGCCCCGCTATTCGAGAGAAATCTTCTACGAACCGTTGGTAGTAACCTGCAAGTCCGAGGAAACTTCTCACCTCAGAAGCTGATGTACGAGCGGGCCATGATTTGACTGTTGTGATCTTCTCTGGGTCTACTGATATACCATCACCCGTGACAATATGACCAAGAAATGATACTTCCTTGAGAAAGAAATCACACTTGTTAAGCTTTGTGAAAATTCGCTCATTCCTTAACGTCCCCAAAACTATCCGTAGATGCTGCTCATGCTCCTGTTGACTCTTGGAGTAAATCAAGATATCATCTATAAAGACTACTACAAATTTGTCCAAGTACTGGTGAAAGATCTTGTTCATTAAATTCATGAAGACTGCAGGAGCATTGGTCAAACCGAAAGGTATGACCAAGAACTCGTAGTGTCCATACCTTGATCAAAAAGTTGTCTTTGCAATATCTTCTTTTTGAACCTTCAATTGGTGATAGCCTGATCGTAAGGAAATCTTAGAGAATACTTTTGCTCCACTCAGTTGATCAAATAGATCGTCTATACGCGGCAAGGGATACTTGTTCTTCACCGTCACTGCATTCAATGCTCTGTAGTCGATGCACATGTGCACTGTCCCGTCTTTCTTAGGCACAAAAAGAATGGGTGCTCTCCACGGTGACGCACTAGCATGAATAAAGCCCTTCTCTAATAAGTCATCAATGTGCGTCTTTATCTCTACCAACTCCTTGGGTGCCAGGCGATATACTCGAGATGAAATAGGCTCGGCTCCGGGAATAAGCTCAATGGAAAACTCAATATCTCGGTCAGGTGGCAGTCCTAGCAATTCCTCGGAGAATACATCCTCGTATTCGGTGATGATAGGGTGCTGAGGGGTGCCATGTGTAGAAGCATGGAATTTCAGAACCACAAAGTCTATACGCCAGACTAAATATGCCAAAGCTTGGACAAAGTACTTCACAGCAAAAAGCAACAAATACAGACATTGAAAGAGGACTTTTTATTCAACATATAAAAGTCTATTACATGTCTAAGAAAGACTGTACAAAGGAGAATTTCTACAAAGAAAAGATCCTAAGTCTACAGCCAGCAGCCAACATGCGCCCTCAAGTAGGCGCAGCAATCAACATGTGCCCTCAGCCAATCGCGTCCTACCATGCGTCCTCAGCAAGGCGCATCCTTTTCAGCAGCTCAGTTATGTGTATCCTCAGTTATGTGCATCCCTTTGGCAGCTCAGTTATGTGCATCCCTTCAGCAGTCCAGTTATGTGCCGCTCTTCCAGCCAGGCTCACCGCCGTCTAAATGCTTCGACTAATGAAGCATTTATTGAGCAGAACGAGGGTGGCAATCAACCCTCTAGCCAAGGAAGGAAAAAGAACCACAAGCCAACCTGTGGCCAGGGGAGGCTTCGAAAGAGCCTCCAAATACCAAGGAAGACCGTGATCGAAACCGCGGCTAGAGGAGCAGCTTTCAACACAACCAGAATGGGCTATACCCATTTTGAAGGAAGAAAGAGCCACCAAAGCCGTAGCACCGCCATTCCGATCTACGGCTCTTCCTGCACAACGAAGACGAGGCTCAGGCATCCCTATCTTTGGATGCAATAGGCACCTTCCGCCTGCCTCAGAAGCCCTCGACTCCAACTTTTGGATGTAACAGTCACCTTCAAGTGCATCAACGAAGACATTGCGTCGCATCTTCACCCTCGGGAGCATCTCGTCAACAGAATGCATTCGAGTACACAAGTTCATATCGGAAAGACGTGAGAGAACGAGAATCAAACCTTCTCTTCATGCCACTATTTATAGGCCGAGCAAAACAAACCCATGCGCCGAGTAGATGGCTCTCCGAATTTCGTGCAATAAATTTGTATTAAATGGATGAACCGGACGCTTCGAATTCAGCTAAGTCAAAACAGCTATTTAAAGAACTTGAAGAACGTAACAGTCGTACCATTAAAGACGTCTCACGAAGCGAATGCGCTGGCCAGACCGCGCATCATACAGACGCGCCCTTCAACATCAAGCGCATCACATAGACGCGCCTTTCAGCACCAAGCGCATCACAGGGGATGCGCCCCCATGCGTCCCCATATGCCTAGTGGAACGCCAACCGACGCGCCCACTCAGCTGTCCGTCGAATGTCACAAACGTTAAATGCTGAACTGACAGAGTTGGCAGCACGCCTCCCGAAGTCTGAACAGTCGGCAGCTTTTTCAGAAGATGAAGCATCGCCAACATCAGCATCATCATTACTTCCCTCCGACGGCTACTGTCACGTGGCCACCCAACCATCTCGTATGCGCCTCCGCAGCCATGCGCCCAAATCTGCATATGCCTCAAAAGCTGTGCGCCTCAGACTTTTTACTGATCCCTAAAGACAGAAGGAAAGTCACTGTTAAAACTCTGCATGCGCCTCAAAAGCCATAAACCCCAGACTTCTCCCTGATCCCAAAAGACAGGAGTAAAGTCACTGCTGAAGTTCTGCATGCGCCTCAAAAGCCATGCACCCAGAATGGTTCGTGACTCCTAAAGGTTACGAGCCAAAGTCTCCTCATGCGCCCAATCCTAGGCGCATCTTACCAGATCATTCCTCCACCAAATCCGATATCTCCGAGCCATGGGTCAATGACACGTGTCCTTGGACTCAACTCATCCGAGATCTCAGCAACAGAAAGATCTTCTCCTCTGCTACGTGTCGGTCCACAACAGCAGTATAAAGAAGTCAACCCCTCGATCAGGGCGCATCGTTCATGCGCCTCCATCAGCAATCAACACGTGGCGTCCCCGCGTACAGATGCATCCTACATGCGCACATGAGCAGCCAGCCTGCAGACTATATAAAGAGAGGGACCATTTCCTTCTTCCACACCAACGTACACACATACCTGCCTACAACGAACACACAGAGACTTCGCACCACCAGAGAGGCAGATACAGACACTCAACGTCTTCCTCCTCTCAGCAAGCTCCAGCACCCAGAGCAATCCAAACCTTCAGAGAACCGATAACCGTCGTCAGATCGTCAACGGAGTCAACGCATTACCACTCACTCCATCGGCACAAGGAACCCAGATAAACAAAAGTGTACTCATAGGACTACATCTAAGTCCTATATTGTAATACTGTTTTGTTTGTATTGAAATTTGCAATCAAAGAATTTTAATGGCAAACAAGCTGGCGACTCTGCTGGGGACCTCTTTCTCCTCCACCGAGAAAGCTGTGTCGCAATCCGACGACGTGAAGGTAGGCTCCTCCTACAAGACACTGGTCGTACGCCTCAATCAACAGGCGTATGAGGAGTTCATCTCTGAAGGAAGTGCGAGTCCTTCGAAGCGGCTGCCGAAGCCGAAGAAGACCCGCCGAGTCTGGGTGCGCAAGGTCGACGCCTCGGGCACCACCACCGAAGGGGATGCGCCAATCCAGCCTTCCCTTCCTGCTGACGTCCTCAGCAACCAAGATGCGCCCGCTGGTGCAGCACATCTCTCGGGGAAACGTGCGGCTAACCACGTTCCCCAACCATCTCCCTCTCAGGCGAGGAAGATGCGTCGATGGAGCAGGGGCGCAGCCAATGCCCCGCGCATCACCTCTGATGCGCCACAGAAGGTCTCTGTCTTTGACAGACTCATTCGCTGTAGTGGCGAAGAGAATTTGGATTCTGAGTACTACGTGCCCCGGCGGTCTGGTACGAAGAAATCTAAGACAGCACGGGTCATACGCCCCAAATATGCTATGCCAGCAACAAGCCAGAAGCATGCGCTCACAATCATGTGCGCTGCTGATGGTAAGTTGTACATGGTCGACTCGAGTGCTGTGGCGTCAAAAACGAGCCGACCTTCAAAGTTCTTGTCTCACTTGGGCGCATCTACTGCGTGCACAACCAAGTCGAGTAAGGCAAATCCAGTGGTCTTGAACTCCTGCGCCTCCTCTGGTTGTACGTTTGAGGTCCGTTCAAGTCACTCCAAATGCTGTGGTTCCCCCACTACTGATCGGGATGCCTTTTTGGTATTAGATCAGGGGGCGCAGCACTCACTTGACCACCACGGCGCTTGGCCTTGCCATGCGCCTGAAGGGGGTGCGAAGGTGGTACTCTCCTCCAATGATCTGCCGCACATTGATCACTCACAAGCGCCGATTAGGAGAGTCGACTGACAAGCACGATGCGCCTCTCACGGGGCATACTTGTGCTGTGGTCACCATCAACTGCTGTTGCAAAGCGGCAGTCCCACCAAGGCAGTCGGTGTTCCAACGGCTGCAATCATCGACACCCCTCAGACGTCGCCTCGGGAAGAAGGTGTCAACAGAAGAAGAGCCAATGGTTGCTTCATGCAACGTGATCTCCAACTCCTCGTCAGTCCGAAAAGCGACTGGCAATTCCTCTTCCTTGTCTAAAAGCCAGCCGAGGAAAACCAAGACAGCTGTCTCATCCTCCAGAGTGTTTGAAGGCACTCGAGGGAGGAAGAAGATCTTGGAGGAAGCTGGAGGTAGTCAGACCCTTGTCGAGCCTTCTTCCGAAGACGATTGTGTCCAAAGCACACCTGGGGCAGATCCTCGAGGCAAAGTCAGCCTCCCAGAAGCCCCTGAAGACGAGGATATCCCCCAGAACATAGCTGGAGGTAGTCTAGCATTTGCGGACCCGAGTTCCGGAGATGAAGAGGCCCTTCAAGACGGAGCTGAGGGTAATCAGACCCTTGCTGATGCGTCCGTGGTGAATGTTCTTCCGAACATAACCGGGGGTAGCCAAGACGAAGCTCCAAGAGAGGCAACTCCCCTACAAGAGAGTGAGGCCGAGAGTGAGGCCTCAACCCATCCATCCACTCCCGGCCGCGTCATGACAGTAAACGTGACTGGGGCTGATGTCGAGTCTGATGTGCCGCCAACAGACCTCGTCCAGCGCATAGATACCCTGGAGGGAGGACTCAAAACCCTCTCTGCCTCCATGCAAATACTGACTCAAGCAGTGTTTGAGATACGGTCAGCTTTGACCAGGACACCTTCTACCGGTCCCGATCCAGGGGCTAATGGAGAGTCGAGTGTACCCCTTCAACGGGTATCCTCGGACGCAGATCGCCGAGAAGCACCTCGGACGTCAGAGCCCTTAAATGCTTAAAATCTGGTGGTACCACCTTCCCCGACTCCCAGCTCCACAGAAGACGTGGTCGAGATGATCAGGGACCTGCGCAAGCGCTTTGAGTCCAAGACGAGACAAGAGGAGCGCCAGAAAATGGGCATCCCCCAGCCTTATCCCTCGAGTGGAACAAGGTGGTTTATCCTCCAAAGTATAAACCATAAACACTGACGCCATACGACGGGAAGGACTCTCCTCGTCGCTATCTGACGTACTTTCAGTCTCAGACGGGACATCTTCCGAAGGAGGACGCGCTACTCACCAGCATATTTGTTGGGGCACTGAAAGGAGTGGCGTACGACTGGTACTGCAGCCTCCCCGACAATTCAATATCTTCCTTCGACGACCTGACGCGCCTCTTTCTCGACCGTTTCTATGACGGTGGGAAGGAATAAGAAGCAGCAGCCTCCCCGACAATTCAATATCTTGCTTCGGGGCTAGCCAAGCCCCACAACTTCGACATACTGGCACAACTAGCTAGTACTCCTGCCCGCCTATCTCTGTTCGAGCTCCTCCGTCTTTCTAAAGACTCCCGAGAAGCTCTCTGCGAAGCTCTGAAGGATGTTGAATCCTTTCTCAGTCAGGTCAAGCAGCCTGAAGATCTCCCGACTGTGTGCAAGCACTGTCACTGTGCAGAGGAGGTTATCCCCAATATAACCTTCACCCAACAGGACATGCTGCTCAAACACAATCGACACAACAGGCTGCTGTATTATACAGGGTACATCGGTTCAGTCAAGGTAAAGCGGATTCAGATCGATCTGGGGTCTTCCCTCAGCATCATCCCGAAGACGCTGCTCTCAACACTGGGGATCCCAATGTACCGACTAGCGCCCCTCCAACACGACAATCAGTGGCTTCAACGCTAGCAAAAGTGAACCACTGGGCAAAATATGACTAAAGTGCCACATCGGTAATCTCAGAACCGAGATCACTTGTTATGTCGTGGACACTGAAGTCAACTACAACATTCTGTTGGGTCGTCCATGGCTGCACGAGTACATGGTGGTGCCATCCACGCTCCACCAATGTATGAAGTACGTGTCCACCAACAACGTCATCCGTACGGAGTTTGCGGACATCGACCCTTTTAAAGGGATTGAAGCCTACTTCACTGATGCCGACTTATACAAGTCACCTGACGAGGAGGAGGCCAATGATGCTGACGACGAAGCAGAAACAGCAGCAGAGCCGGACATGGAGCCTGAGGTCACCCCCGACGCTCCTTTGATGATCCGACTCAAAGGCAAACCGCCTCAGAAGTTGCCTCCTATGAGCATTAAGCTACCCGGGAAAGCACCAGCTGCTCCTGAAGCTCCCCTGAAGATACGGCGCAAGGGAAAGTCGCCTCAAACATCGGCTCCCCTTGCGGCAAAACTATAGGGGAAGGCGTCAATCACCGGAGGCACCTCTAAAGGTACGTCTTAAGGGCAAGCCGCCGCCATCCCAGCCGCCAGAGAAGGCCCATGTAGTCCTCTCGGACTCCCAGATCAGCGCTATGGTGGACCCTCCCGATCCTACTCCAGTGCTTACAGATGAAGAGCTGGGAGAATATATCTCGGCCGATGTAGATACCCCATCTCTCGACAATGTAATCCTACGGGATAAAATCTCATATTTCATCAATAACAGAGTGTCTTTTAATTATTCTAGTCTTCCACATTGGAATGCCATGTATACATTAGATAACGCTCTACGGTCGTTGCAAACACAAATAACGACCGTCCATCATGTAAATCGAGTAGTCCCATCCCAAGGGGTCTGTTACATAGTCCCACCACGGAGTCGAGACGAAGAATCTATCATCTTCGGCAAGGTTGAGCGTCATCAAGACCTCCCGCCACTCGAGCCAGAACCAGATGCCGGCAGAATGCAACTCTATCGGTACACGGACAAGGCAAAGTACCTCATCCAAAAGATGGGTTACGACCTAAAAAGCGACAAAGGCCTGAACTACGGCAAAGGTCGACGTCTCCCTCTCCGGCTTCTAACACCTGAAGGAAAGCCGCAGGACTACTATAATAGAACTCGACGGAGGGTAGGCTATGTTACGCCACCGTCAACGCCAGAGAGTTCAGACACAGAAAAAGTAGAACATTCTCACTCGTCTGAAGCATCAACATGGAATTCCGATACCAGTATAGGATCTGTCTTCAAGAGAGTGCTGTCAGCCAACATGACATCGACACAATCTCAAGAAGAAGAAGGCGAAGACCAAGCGCCGGAATTCTTCGAAGAAAGAACCCTGGGCTCAACGCCTAGGACAACAATGGGAGTCTCATTTTGAATTACGTGAACCTCCTACCGAGGATGAAGTCGAGCAGATCGACCTTGGGGATAGATCTTCTTCCAAACCCATCTTCATCAGCAAAAGCCTAAAAGGAGAAGATCGAGAATCTTTAATCCAGCTGGCCAAAGAGTATATCGACGCCTTCGTCTGGAGCTACGAAGATATGCTGGGACTTGATCCCCAGATTGCGATGCATAGGTTGAACATCTTGCCTGATGCCAAGCCTATCAAACAACAACAGCGACGCTTTCGTCCGGACATCATGAACGCCATCGATCAGGAGCTGGACAAACTCTTGACCAGCGGCTTCATCCGTGAAGAGCAACACCCAGATTGGGTAGCCAACGTCGTCCCCGTCACCAAGAAGAATGAGAAGATACGAGTTTGTATCGACTTCAGAGACCTCAACTCTGCTTGCCCAAAAGACAAATTTCTGCTTCCAATCACCGACGTGATGATCGACAACACATGTGGCTTCGAGCGCATGTCTTTCATGGACGGATATTCGGGCTACAACCAGATCAAGATGTTCCCTGACGACGCAAAATACACGTCATTTAGGACTTCAAAGGGCATTTTCTGCTACACAGTGATGCCCTTCGGCTTGAAGAACGCTGGTACGACATACCAACGTGCTATGAGCACCATTTTTTGTCAACATCTTCGCAAGACAGTCGAATGCTATGTTGACGACATTGCAGTCAAGATCCGTCTCAAAGGAGATCACCTGCAAGACCTCAAGACAGTCTTCGATCTCATGCGGGCGCATCAACTCAAGATGAACCCCGCTAAATCCTTCCTAGGGGTTTCTAGCGGAAAGTTCTTGGGCTTCATCATCACTGCGAAAGGTATTCATGTCGATCCCGAGAAGACCAAAGCCATCCTTGATATGGACCCTCCGAAGAACCTTCGAGAACTTCGAGACCTATAGGGACGTCTGGCATACATCTGGAGGTTCATAGCAAACCTTTTCGGCAAATGTCAACCCTTCACCCAGCTCATGAAGAAGGGAGTCTCTTACGTCTGGACAGAGGAATGCCAAAAGGCTTTCGACGACATCAAGGCCTATCTGACGAGCCCTCCAGTCCTGGTGGCACCCGTCGCCGGCAAACAATTCCTACTCTACGTCCGTGCCATGGATCATTCCCTCGGTGCTCTGCTAGCTCAGAACAGCGACACAGGCTATGAGCAAGCAATCTACTACCTCAGCCGAACTCTGATCGGGGCCGAACACCGGTACAACCCCGTTGAAAAGGAGTGCTTGGCTCTGGTATTTGCCATCCAAAACACTCGTCATTATGTCTCGGGCCAGACAATTCATGTCATTTCTCGAGTCAATCCCCTCTGGGTCCTCATGACGAAGCCAGGATCACTGAACTCCCGGCTGGTCACATGGGCGATCTTGCTAACGTTGTACAATATGGTGTTCGTTCCATAAAAAGCTGTTAATGGTCAAGCTCTGGCTGACTTTTTAGCTGTACACCCCATCCCGGAGTCCTCAAGACTCTATGAAGACATCCCGAATGAGGTTCAAGAATCAAACGTCACCGAAGAAGGTTCCGTCTGGCGGATGTTTTTCGATGGCGCTTCAAGAACAGGCCCCAAAGGCCAAATCGTCGCAGGAGTGGGGGTGGTATTAGTCTCCCCTGATCAGCTGGTCATCCAGCGTGCTTACTCCCTTTTGAAGCCGTGCTCCAACAACGTTGTCGAGTACAACGCGCTCATTATGGGACTCCAGCTAGCACAATAGCTGGGGGTGAATTATCTGGAAGCCTACGGCGACTCAAAACTCGTCGTAAACCAGATCAGAGGGCAATACGAGGTTCGTCATGAAGACCTGATCCCTTACCATGAAGTTGTATTGAACATCGTTTCAACCTTCACTGGGTTCTTCATCGAACACGTACCCTGCCTACAAAATCTGGAGGCTGATGCTCTGGCTGGCCTCGCAGCCTCCTTGGCGGCACCCCTCGGGACTCAATACTACGTCACGGTAGTGGGCCGAGACTTGGTCTGCCCTAAAAATAACCTGCGCTCACAAGTAGCCCACGCCAAGTCAACGAGTGTCGGTGTTAACATCCGAGATTGGAGATTTTCGTTCATCGACTTCGTTGTCTACGGAATTCTTCCAGAGGACCCGAAAGAAGCTGTCTCAGTCAGGAGACGCTCTCTTCGATTCTACTACGATACAGCCACTAAAATGCTATACCGACGCTCCTACAATGTACTTCTCCTTCGATGTTTGTCCAACGAAGAAGCAGTCGAAGCTCTTCGAGAAGCTCACGATGGAACCTGCGGGGCCCATCAACCTGGCCCTAAGTTGCAGGATCGACTGCGACGTATGGGCTACTACTGGCCAACTATGGCCGCTGACACTGTTGAATATGCCAAGAAGTGCCATGCGTGCCAGCTTCATGCAGACTTCATCCATACACCGTCAGAACTACATCCTACAGTCGCCTCCTGGCCCTTCGAAGCTTGGGGCATGGACATTGTAGGACCGATCACCCCTCCTTCATCGAGAAGACACCGCTTCATCCTAGCGATCACTGACTACTTCTCCAAATGGACAGAAGCAGTTCCACTGGCAGAAGTGAAAAGCTCCAGGGTGATCAGCTTCATCAAGCACCACATCATCTACCATTTTGGGGTACCCCGAGGGATCATCCACGATAATGGTCCTCACTTCATCAGCCATATTTTCGGCCGATTCTGTGACAAGAATCGCATTCAAAACGTGGCATCAACCGCCTATAATCCGGCAGCAAACGGGTTAGCAGAGGCGTTTAACAAGACTATCGTCAGGCTACTCAAAAAGGTCGTGTCATCCAACAAATGCGACTGGGACGAAAAGCTCAGCGAATGCCTTTGGACCTACCGCACAATGGTACGAACCCCGAGAGGCAACACACCATTCTCCTTGGTCTACGGGAGTGAAGTGGTACTGTCTCTCGAGATTCAGATACCCTCACTCCGCGTAGCAATCACAAACCAACTCACAGAAGAAGACAATCAACGTCGTCGTCTGCGGAAACTGGAGGCACTTGATGAAAAGTGTCTCCTAGCTCAACAGCGCATCGAACTCTACCAAGCCCGTATATCACAGGCTTTCAACAAGAAGGTCAAGTAGAGGACTTTTCAAGTAGGCGACCTGGTTCTGGCAGTCAGGAGGTCGATGGTGTTGACTCACAAAACACCAGGAAAGTTCGAGCCCAAATGGGAAGGACCTTTCATCATTGAGACGGTATACTCAAACGGTGCTTACCGCTTCGCCAAACCCAATGGGGACTTGTTCATGATGCCCATCAATGGCAAGTTCCTAAAGAAGTACTACTCTTGACATCTTTTCAGACATATACTTCCACTCCATAAAATCATACGCTTCCGGAACCCAGTTGTTCCGTAGCATCCTTCAGTAGAAGAACAACCACGTCCACATCACCTCTGAGTTATCCCCCTATACCCTACAAGGCGGAATCTTACACCCCGTAAGACTACGCTATCCTTCATGTTTACCACGTCCACATTACCTCTGAGTAAACATCCCGTACAGACAACCCCCACGTTGCCGTACATTGATCGCAGAACTTCTACGTCCACATTACCTCTGAGTAGTTCCGCGTATCCTCCAGAGTCATTCCTGCCACGTCCATAACACCTCTGAGTAGGAGGATTCTATCATTTGAACCCCATATTTGCCACGTCCACATCACCTCTGAGCAAACATGAGGGTTCTCTCAAACTTATTATATGTACCTAAAACCAAGGTACGCAAAAGATAATAGGTCCACACTAATTATCAAAGTTCATGACAAGCAAAAATAAACACATAACAGAAAATGGTGTACTTCTTTATTTCTAAAAAAGAAGAGTAAAGGATTACACTATCCCCAGCAAGAGTTGCAAAAGTACAAAAAGCAGAGACTACAAGCCCTAAATATCCCCAGGGTTGGCGGAAAGCTCTGCAATTCGGCATTTCAAGTCTGCCGCCCGAGTCTCCACAGTGCCAAGACTCGACGTTCAGCTTCTTGACGCATCGCTTCAACAGCCTCAGCAGAAGTTTTATTCTCGTACTTCTCATCAATCTGCTGTCTCTGCTGAGCCAGGGTAAGAGCCCGATGAGTGAAAGCTGCTTCCTCCTTCTTGAATGCTACGTGTTCAGCCTGGACACGTTCGACGTCCAATAGGAGTTGGGCCCGCTGGTCCTCAAGGCGGCGGATCTGGGCGTCAATCTCCGCGATATTAGCGTCCAACGCCGCTCGCGTCTCCACTGTCTCCCGCATAGACTGAGATAACCGCTCCACTGCAGCTTCAGTCTCAGCCACTTCGCGTTTCCAGACACTCACAGTGGCCTGGTAGGAAGACTCAGCCTCGACGAGCAGCTTCTCCTTCTCCGTATCTATCAGGACGGAGAGGTCATTTCGCTGGATGCGCTCTAATTCAGAAAGCCGCTGGTCCAACTCTGCCACCGTGGCTTCCAGAATGACGGCCATATGATCGTAGCCCTATTGAAGACGGATCAGGTTGATATGAGGCAGTGCCAGAGTTCTTGCTGTCGCAAAGCTCCCCCTGGCATCCATCACTGCCGACACCCCCCTCTGCAGCATTTTGTATACTGCCTCAATGATGAATTTCACATATTCATCCGCGTCCGCCAGCACCTGTGGCGTCATAGCAGGGGTTGGAGGAGCTACTCCAGTCGACGGACCGGAAGAAGACCCACCGACCTCAACTTGCGAGATTGGAACCTCGACATCAACAGGCTCTTCATCAACAGGGGCTGGGCTACTAACCCGAGAAGCCCGGAGAGCAGAAGAAGCCGGCACAGGTATCGAGATAATACCCTAAGTGGAAGGAGCAACAGAGGGTTCCATCACACCCTTACCCTTCCCGAACTCGGGAGTACCACCGACGTCAGTGGCCACCTCTCCAGTCCCCAATATGCTATTAGCAGCCAGTACCTCCCCTGGCAGAACGGGGAGATCAATACTTGCCTCCTGACTCGTCCCTGAAGTCAGGACCGCCAGACGAGTCTCTTCATCAAATCCCTCTACAGGGACAGGATCTGTCGCTACCTCCTGATTGGTAGCCACCTCAGCTTTCGCCGCTGAGTCTGGGGTAGGGCTCGACAATGCTGCAGCCGACCTCCCATCATCATGACAAGGAGGGGAAGCAACCCTCTCCTCTGTTCCAACCATATCTGTTGCCCCCGCAACAGGCTCTTGCAACCCTAGAGCGACGTCATCTGAAGACGACGAACTCCACCCCACTTTATCACCAGGAAGCCTCGTGTCTGCTGGACCCTCGACATCCAAGGCCGCTGCTGCGGCCTTTATCATCTCGGAAGCTGCTGCATCCTCAGCTTCCCTTCTGACATAATCTGGGGACGCTGGAATCTCCACGACAACAACATCCTCCGGATTCTCCTTCATGGGAGACATCATTGTCGGCGGGATGTGCACTTCAGACGAGCCCGCCATCTCCTTTGGCCTGCTTCCACCGGATATTGGAGTACGAGGCCTTCTTTTTAGCGGCTCCTATAAAAAGGGGAAGCATTGATTACATGAAATGTTGAACCCAAACCAGACTATGTGGGACATCCATACCTATGCAGATGCTGAATCCGATGACACCGTCGATGACGATTTCTTCTTCAGCTTCTTTGACGCAGGAGATCCAGCCCCTGCATCTGCACGTCGTTTCGGTTGATCAATCGAAGGTTCGGCCTGACCCCCTGGGGATGCGGCTGGGGCACCTTGATGACCCACCTCTGGTGGACGGTGCAATCGAGCCCTAGCCAATACATGCCCGATCACCGCTAACGGGGTGCCTGCAACAAGACTTGTCTCCCTATCATACCCGGGAGGCACTGCAGCCATAACACAGTAAAACTTGGCGGCCGAGTAAAGAATGGGCAGCCGCGGATTCTGGACGGGCAGCGTAAAGCGAGCTCCGGTACATCCAGCATTATAGTAATGCCAAGCTTGTGCGCCATCCAACAAACTTCCAACATACCCCAGGGTGATACTGGGATTGTCCAACATCAGCTGCGCATAACCGAATTATCGTGCGAAGCGGCTCGGTAAATACGGTTCCAGGAAGCACTGATTCCTGTTCCGGTACACCAGATGGGATGGCCGAACACTTTGCAACCAGCGAAATCCCCATAGAGGCAGAGCGGTGGCGTCTTCACCTGAATCCCTTAAGTCTTTGTTGGCCTCAAAACCCAAGAAGATTGGACCAACTTTGGTGATCTCCCATCCCTGAAGATGGGATAAAACCATTCTGCAAACAGGGACGCCAGTGTGCGACCAACTCCTCTGGTAGAAACGGCGGAGGAATGCATCTCCAGCCCTGTAGTCTTCTTCTGAACCCGAACTCATTACATTGGGATGGTGTAAAATTAACCACCCCATCAAATAGTGAAACGGCAGTTCAGCCCGCGAAAAGTTATTTTTTCGACCTCGGTCATGAATCACATTTTCAGCGAACTCGCGTAAACCTCGCAGCAGGTTACATACCATTACGGGGAGTAGAGCCAAGCGCCAGCCAAAGACCAACTTCATAGCTGGCAGGATTAAGTTCCGAGTCACCCTCTCTACAGAGCCAGATCCGCCCGAAAAGACGTAATCCCGAAGCCAAACCATAAGATACGCGGCCAATACTGCTTTCGACGACATCCGATGAGCAAGATGCCAGAAACAACTGTAGGAGCGTTCATCCGACTGCTGGTCCTCGTTCTCCCGGGGATTCTTCTCATCTAACCTGCTCATCTCAGGGAGCACTTCGCTACAAAAGAGCGCTGGCGGAGTGGAGAACTGCGAGGGATCCCCCTTGTCTTGCCTAAAGACGTAATCTTTTCAAGCGATCACATGAGGCTGTGACCCGCTCTTATCCCTTCTCTGCATATAGTAATGATGACTCGCCACTTCCTTAAAGACGACCGTCACCTCCTCAGCCTTGTCCCCCAGGACTTGAAACTCTTCGTTGGTCAAAAAGTACTCTTCATAGGGTTTCGATCCCCAAGGAAGCTTTGATACCTCATACATCTCATGAAGTACGAGCCCTAACTCCCCCACCGGAGTAAAAAAGGTCCCGGTATGGATATCAAACATCTCCAAGAGTGCGAGGAACATATGCCTGTTAATGTCAACACCTGCCTGGGTAGCACGAATCGTGGCAGTCAGCCCAATCTCTCGGAGCTCAGTCCGAAACTGCGACAAAACCCAGAGTGTCAGTTTATCCCATTTGGAAGCGTAATGACACCAACCCTCTACCCGAAACTCTCCTTTCGGGTATGAGCGTTCCATCAACAGCATGCGATGTACAAAAGTCAAGGCACTATAAGCAAATGTATCGAGGGGAACATTACTGTAAATGCTCCCAGGACGTAGAGTCCGCCAGGTGAAAGAAGACCCAAACCACACTGCGGTCAAAGTATCTCTCTGATCGGAGGTAGAATCAATTTTGATGATGCGAGTCACCGCTCCCCCCTGAGAGGGAGTAAGATCCCAAGACATCCTCCTCTTGGAAGCAAGACGACAGAAGGCCGTCAAAGGCCATTGACGTTCAAGTTGCTTAACGGTCATATGTACTCCTTTTGCTGTAAAAACCAGTCTTCCTTGACCTTCAACACTGTTGCTTCAGTAGAAGTAAGGCGGTCTCCAAACAGGAACTCAGGCTTCAAGAAGGTCACTTTATCAGATGTGGCAGATTTTAAAACACCGTGCTCTATCATCCATTTGAGGAACCCATACTGTTGTTCCCGAATTTGAGTCATTCTCTCGGGATGCTGGTCCAGCATAATAGCGGCTTGAGTAGGGTTTATCACTTCCTCATTATAATCTACTTCCGTCTGGCAGAGGGCAGCGTCCAGAAGCACTTTATTTAAGAGTGGGATAGGCATCGACACTAGCAAAGATTCGAAAAAATGTTAGAAATAATAAAAGAATCTGAGTCTCATCAAAGGCACGTAGCGCGTTTGAAAAAGAAGCCTCGTCGCATCATCACGGTGTAAACCCATGCACATCAGCAGCGGAGCTTCGGCGCATCATCAGGGTCTAAACCCATGTGCGTCAGCAGTAAAGCCTCGGCGCATCTTCAGGGCTTAAACCCATGCGCGTCGACGGCAAAAATCTCGGCACGTCATCAAAGACTCAAGGTCTATGTGCGTTGGTACGAAACTTACCAACCACCTCCGGCCGAACTTCGACAGGCCGACGGGGAACATCAGCCGCCGCAGCTTTCACAGGTTCTTTACCTTTGTCCTTGCCAGCACCGCCGCGAGGAGTCTTGGGAGCCATTCTTTAAGAGAAGAAAAGTTAGGGTTTTTGAAGAAGAACTCTAAAGAAAGCAAAAGCAAGGAGAAGAAGAACTCTCACTCCATCTCTCACCTATTTATAGGGCTTGGTCACACGCGTGAACCGATGATGTGTGATCTCAGCCGTCGCCTCGGATTCTGTGAAAAGATAACCCCAAATAAAACCAAAAAGATCATCATTAATCTTTTTCGGTTACCGAGGCATCATCATTTGCACTAACTGAGCGGAGCATGCGCCCCATCACTGACGCGCGGAGTATCTATGCTCTCCGACGGTCATGCGCCTCCACTACCATGCTTCTTATTCAAAGTATTCCAAAACTTATCCAAAAGTTTTGAAAACGTTGAAGGGGGTCTTGTAGAAGCATGGAATTTCAGAACCAGAAAGTCTATGCGCCAGAATATATGCGCCAAAGCTTGGACAAAGTACTTCACAGCAAAAAGTAACAAATATAGACATTGAAAGAGGACTTTTTATTCAACATATAAAAGTCTATTACATGTCTAAAAAAGACTGTACAAAGGAGAATTTCTACAAAGAAAAGATCCTAAGTCTACAGCCAGCAGCCAACATGCGCCCTCAAGTAGGCGCAGCAATCAACATGCGCCCTCAGCCAGTCGCGTCCCACCATGCGTCCTCAGCAAGGCGCATCCTTTTCAGCAGCTCAATTATGTGCATCCTCAGTTATGTACATCCCTTTGACAGCTCAGTTATGTGCATCCCTTCAGCAGTCCAGTTATGTGCCGCTCTTCAAGCCAGGCTCACCGCCGTCTAAATGCTTCGACTAATGAAGCATTTATTGAGCAGAACGAGGGTGGCAATCAATCCTCTAGCCAAGGAAGGAAAAAGAACCACAAGCCAACCTGTGGCCAGGGGAGGCTTCGAAAGAGCCTCCAAACACCAAGGAAGACCGTGATCGAAATCGCGGCCAAAGGAGCAGCTTTCAACACAACCAGAATGGGCTACACCCATTTTGAAGGAAGAAAGAGCCACCAAAGCTGCAGCACCGCCATTCCGATCTACGGCTCTTCCTGCACAACGAAGACGAGGCTCGGGCATCCCTATCTTTGGATACAACAGGCACCTTCCGCCTGCCTCAGAAGCCCTCGACTCTGACTTTTGGATGTAACAGTCACCTTCAAGTGCATCAACGAAGACATTGCGTCGCATCTTCACCCTCGGGAGCATCTCGTCAATAGAATGCATTCGAGTACACAAGTTCATGTCGGAAAGATGTGAGAGAACGAGAAGCAAACCTTCTCTTCATGCCACTATTTATAGGCCAGGCAAATCAAACCCATACGCCGAGTGGATGGCTCTCCGAACTCCGTATAATGAATTTACATTAAATGGATGAACCGGACGCTTCGAATTCAGCTAAGTCAAAACGGCTATTTAAAGCACTCGAAGAACGTAACAGTCGCACCATTAAAGACGTCTCACGAAGCGGATGTGCCGGCCAGACCGCGCATCACACAGACGCGCCCTTCAATATCAAGCGCATCACACAGACGCGCTTTTTAGCACCAAGCGCATCACAAGGGATGCGCCCCCATGCGTCCCCATATACTTAGTGGAACGCCAACCGACGCGCCCACTCAGCTGTCCATCGAATGTCACAAACATTAAATGCTGAACTGAAAGAGTTGGCAGCACGCCTCCCGAAGACTGAACAGTCGGCAGCTTTTTTAGAAGGCGAAGCATCGCCAACGTCAGCATCATTATTACTTCCCTTTGATGACTACTGCCACGTGGCCACCCAACCATCTCGCATGCGCCTCCGTAGCCATGCGCCCAAATCTGCATACGCCTCAAAAGCTGTGCGCCTCAGACTTTTCACTGATCCCTAAAGACAGAAGGAAAGTCACTGTTAAAACTCTGCATACGCCTCAAAAGCCATGCACCCCAGACTTCTCCCTGATCCCAAAAGATAGGAGTCAAGTCACTGCTGAAGTTCTGTATGCGCCTCAAAAGCCATGCACCCAGAATGGTTCGTGACTCCTAAAGGTTACGAGCCAAAGTCTCCTCATGCACCCAATCCTAGGCGCATCTTACCAGATCATTCCCCCACCAAATTCGAGATCTCCGAGCCATGGGTCGATGACATGTGTCCTTGGACTCAACTCATCCGAGATCTCAGCAACAGAAAGATCTTCTCCTCTGCTACGTGTCGGTCCACAACAGCAGTATAAAGAAGTCAACCCCTCGATCAGGGCGCATCGTCCATGCGCCTCCATCAGCAATCAACATGTGGCGTCCCCGCGTACAGGCGCATCCTACATACGCGCATGAGCAGCCAGCCTGCAGATTATATAAAAAGAGGGACCATTTCCTTCTTCCACACCTACGTACATACATACCTACCTACAACGAACACACAGAGACTTCGCACCACCAGAGAGGCAGATACAGACACTCAACGTCTTCCTCCTCTCAGCAAGCTCCAGCACCCAGAGCAATCCAAACCTTCAGAGAACCGATAACCGTCGTCAGATCGTCAACGGAGTCAACGCATTACCACTCACTCCATCGGCCCAAGAAACCCAGATAAACAAAAGTGTACTCCTAGGACTACATCTAAGTCCTATATTGTAACACTGTTCTGTTTGTATTGAAATTTGCAATCAAAGAATTTTAATGGCAAACATCATGCATTATCATATGAGTCCCCGATGCGGGTGCATCACAACTCTCTCCGTCTTCTTTGGTGAACTCAAACTCTGCCGCATTCGGTGGTCTAAAGATAATACTGCTCCTATGGTAGTTTATGAGAGCGAAATGCTGGCTCAACCAGTCCATTCTAAGAACCACATCAAATGTTGGCATAGGAAATACAAGAAGCTGTGCCATCATCTCTCTGCCACTTATCACTACATGGCAAAGTCTACAAACACCACTAACAGGTACAACTCCTCCAGTGAGGATTTTAACATTCTTAGCTAAAGGTGTGATGGGAATGCTGTGTCTAGTGGCAAAACTAATAGCTATAAATAAATGCATGGCTCCAGTATCAAATAATGTAATAGCAGGAAAAGATGCAACTAAAACTATACCTGCTATAACCTCTGCCTCTGTCTCTATATCCTCAACAGTAAGTGAGAATACCTGTCCATAATTCTGTCCTGGGCCCTGAGCTCTGGCCTTGTTGTACTGTATGCCTTGAGGAGGCAATGGTGGACGAGGTGCTCCTGTGACAGGCCGTGGTACTGGAAGAGCTGGGGCTATAGGCCTCGGGTTCTGTCGAGCATGTACTATCATCTTTTGCTTCGGACAGTCCTTGAGCATGTGCTGATTGGATCCATATCTCAAGCACAATCCAAGACGAGTCCAGCAGTCGTTCTGGAGATGTCCTTACTTTCTGCAGTAATGGCAAACGGGCTTCTGGTAAGGTGAGGGCCTCTATTGGAACTGTCCTGTGGCCCTCCTAATAGGTCCACTCTGAGTAGCTCGGGCTGGTGTAACTGCTGGTGTATGACGTCTCGATGTCTGCTGCTGCTCCTTGCGAAGAATCTCCTGAGCACGAGCTTCTTCCAGGATAGCTGAATGGGAGACTCGAGACTGGATAGTCGTATAAGACTTGAGCTCTGGTGCAAGTCCCTGGTAAAATCTCCTGGCTTTCTCTAACTCCGTCGGAATCAATCCTGCACCAAATCGACTCAGACGATTGAACTCTGAGTCATACTCATCAGCTGTCATATTTCCTTGCTTCAGATGAAGGAACTGGTCATAGAGACCATCTCGAACATGAATAGGGAAGAATCTCTCATAAAATGCATCATAGAACTGCTTCCAGGTGATCCCAGTGCCTAATCGTCTCTCTTCCGCCTTCCACCAGTGGTGAGCATTATCTTCTAACAGTCAGTCCACTGCTGTCATCCAATCTCGAGCTGACAACTGGGATGCCTTCAGTAGCTTCTCTGTACTAATAAGCCACTGTGACACCTCTAATGGCTTCTCCCTTCCTCTAAAGGCCTTGGGGTTCATATCTGTGAAATTCTTGATAGAGCCTTCATAAGGATGCAGAGCCGATGCTGGTGCTGGTACTGGAGGTCTAGCCAATACTGCCATCATCGTCTGTCTCATCAGCTCAGTCTGCTGCTACTGAGCCTGTATCATGGCGTACATAAACTGAGAGATAGGGCTCCCATCAGTCGGTGGTGGAGGCATCTGAGGTCCCGACTGTGGAGGAAACTGCTGAAAGAATGGTGGTGGTGGTGGCAGTGGTACATTCCCTTCTTGTGGCATGGTAGTGGTCTGGCCAGCCTAGCTGCCTGGGAGTGCTGCGATCTGTGGGTACTCCGTCGTCGGTGTCATAGTAGGCTACGACTGTCCTGGCTGGTTTGGTGTTGCTGGAGTCATGGAAGGATTATGTCCCTCCGGAGTAGCCTCTTCACTAGATGTGAGGGCTAAGGCAGAAGTGCGTCCGCTTCTTAAATGCATATTGTTGGCACGAGAAAGATACGTTGATATTAGGAAAGATTAGATAAGAGGTAAATTAAATAATCAAGGAAGTTTCGAAAAGATTGGAAGTCAAGAGGTAGAAGTAGTTCTGGATGAGATATTCATATTCCTATATGCAGGCTTGTTGGGCACATTCATATAACCCAACAATATTAACGTCGACCTGCATGGCCCACCATGAAAACATGTAACGCCCCAGTCCCAAAATACGTAGGACCAAGTACGTGAACATGCCAGCTGCACATATACGAAGAATACTCCAATATATGGAATCCTCATATATGCACATAAGCTGTAAATAAAATAATCACAGGCCAGAATAATATAATCTAATCTCATCACAGCTCAACACAGAAGATAATAGAGTCCAAATAAATAAATAAGAGTATCAAAAGATAGTCGGGTGAACATATTCACTCCAAACAGCTACAAAAAATAGTCTCACAAGATCGGAGTCCAACCCCCACAAAATAGAAAGAAAAGAGATGTAAAAATAATTTCCAATAATGTCTCAAATAAATAATAGACTAGAAATCAGTAGGAACTGCCTCGTCATCTATGTAGGATAGCTCCAACGCCGCTCCGTACTCCTATAGAAAATCGTCTATCCCTGGAGAGATAACCAGGTCCTCAGAGGGACGTAGCAAGATACAAGAAAATGCCATGCCATATAAACTGTGATAATAATAATAAGAGAAAAGGTATGCATGCAATCGGGTTCCTGACCATTCTACTGTGAATATGTAGTTGAGATACAATCCTTCGACGCATGAGCCCTGGTTGTAAATGGGATCGGCATAGTTCCCATAAAGGGCACCAGGGGCCTACATCCATAATGCTCTGGAAGCGTCATAGGGTACCATGTGCAAGGGCTACGTCCATAACGCTCTGGAAAATGTGAGAGGGCACCTGGAGCCTGCGTCTCCGAAGGAGCGCACAGGTAATCAGGGAAGTGCAAAGAAGCCCATACGTCAGGTATTGTTCTCCCCACCCAATGCCTAGTATCATCATCTCCATGACCGATATGAACCTCTAGTAACCGTCAAGTCTTCTATCATGCAATTCTATTGGCAGTTACTCCTATCCGTCGCACGCTCCGTACGTATCGGTGGCCAGCCGACTATGCGGGTACATATCCTATATGTGATTCACATCACATGGTAAAGCAAGTGTCAAGGCCGTATGAGATATACCAATACCTCATCATCAATGGGAGGTCACTTGACTAAGTCAATATAAGAGAAATAAATAAAGGCGTAAAAAACGACCGATAGAGTCGCTTGCACCCATGTGTGACATGGACGCACAGTTTAAATATCAAGAAATAAGAAATATTGAAAATAACAACTGAAAATAAGAATATAATAATCACAAAGTAGGGTGGCAAGGTATCTTGCCTGATGGTGCAAGTGGCAAGTCCAGGTAATCACAATGTCAGCCAAGAAACGTCACAATCTCCAAACAACTCCGGATGCTGAAACAAACATCAAAAACGTACTCGATGTAAAAGATATACCTAGGAAATGCCTGTCCAAAAGTCTAATTCTGGAACAGGGGCAAAATCGTAATTTTGGGTCAAAATGATGTCCGCCGTTGGACCCGTTTGTACCGAAATACGTGCCAAAGTCTATGATCTCTAAAGTCATCAAACTATATGTCTACGGATTCAGTTTGAGGAGAGAAACTCAACGATATGTCCAGTTTTGGATTTCGATGAGCAGGGCAAAAATCGTCCGTTGAATTGGGTCGCGGGCCTGCCAATTTTGGCGTTTCAATCAACCTTCTCAGAATCGGACCAAACTTGGCATACAGTACCAGAATTTCGATTCGGACCTGTTGGCACCAGTTTTGTCTCGATTTGACAAACGTGCACAAAGTTATGGCCAAGTTTGCAAAGTGCGGATACGAGGTATCTTGACGGATACGGACTGATTTCGTCGTGCATACACGACGAAACTGAGTTTCGTCAGTTTCCACACGTCGACAACGTCCATACGCACCTTTCGATGCGTATAGCGCACGACCACGTCGCCCGGTTTGTCGGGACACGTGTCGTATCGAAAATTATTCATTAAGTTTTCAAAACATAATTGCAAGTTTTTCTTAATTTTAAAATCGGTATTTCTTGATGTCTAAAAGACGAATTTAAACTCTGTAAACATCGTCTAAAAGGTGTATAGGTTGTCCAATGGTTTGCTCAATTAGTTTTCCAAAATCTCGCGATCATCTGATCGAAATTTCGTGTCAAACAGGGCTTGGTTAAAGGAAAACTTATGCACCTAAACTGTGTTAATTCCTGAACTTTCAGGAATTTACAAAAATTGTAGCAAGCCATTAGAGAAAATATAATTGAAGGGACTTGTAGGGGGTCAACTGGGCTACCTATATAGATTTATGAAACGCTTTTTCATCACACATAGAGGAAGAAAGGTGGGGTCGAAGTTGAGTACCTTGTGGTTGATCGAAACAGAGCTTTCTCCGTTCCACGCGAACGTGGGCTCCGGTAACGTTTTTGGTCACGGCGGCGGTTTGCTGGCGACTGGGTTGTGCGCGGGGAGGTTGGCGGCCTTGGGGTCGAGGGGTATTGGATCACGGGAGAGGGAGTTAGGGTTTAGGCTTCGAGCAACTATATATTGCTGTAGCTGCTGCTTCTTATTCCTTCTCGGCTTCGGATGTCCACGCGCGGGTACGGGTTGGCTTTAAAGTTTTTTTTTCTATTTCTAAACACATAAGTCCCATGCATGCAACAATCACCAATGATGTCGTGACTCGGCCTGGCCGCCCCTTTGCTGGGGTGTTGGCCGGGCCATTTTTTCCTAAAACATTTACATATATATTGTTATATATATATATATATATATATATATATATATATATATATATATATATATATATATATATATTAGCAAAATTATCTCAAAAATTTACAATAAATTCCTAAAAATCCTGGATTTAATTATATTCCTTATTTAATAGAAATACGAACATGCACACATATAATAATATATATATACACACATACATTAATTATACTAATAAACTAGTAGTAAATAAATCCATAAATAATGAAATGCATAATATAAATTAATTAAATTATACAAATCAAATATAAATTATGGGGGTTTATAAAAAGGAAGTCAACAATCTAATAAAGAGCAGTTTCATCCGCGAAGAACAACACCCAGATTGGGTGGCCAAGATCATCCCAGTTACCACGAAGAATGGAAAGATCCGAGTCTGTATAGATTTATGCGATCTAAACGCCGCTTACCCAAAGGACAAATTCTCGTTACCCATCACCGACGTGATGGTCGACAATACCTACGGGTTTGAGTGCCTGTCTTTTATGGATGGTTACTCTGGCTATAACCAGATCAAGATGTTTCCTGACAATGAGAAACATACGTCCTTTTGGACTTCGATAGTGGTATTCTGTTACACGGTGATGCCCTTTGGCTTGAAGAATGTGGGTGTTATGTACCAGCTTGCCATGTGTATCATATTTTCGTAAACACCTACATAAGACAGTCGAATATTACGTCAATGACATCTCTGTCAAAAGTCACTTTCGTGGTGATCACCTCCATGATTTAAGAACCGTCTTCAATTTGATGAGGACACACCAGTTAAAGATGAATCCGGCCATGTCCTTCCTGGGTGTCCAGTGGCAAGTTCTTAGGCTTTATTGTAACTTCGAAGGGTATCCACGTTGACCCCGAGAAGACAAAAGTCGTCATCAAAATGCAATCGCCAAGGAATTTTTGTGAACTATACGGTCTTCAGGGACGCTTGGCCTACATCCGGAGGTTTATTTCCAACCTCTCAGGATGTTGCAAACCTTTTACCGAACTGATGGAGAAAGGGGTATCTTATGTCTAGACTGAGGAATGCCAACGAGCCTTCGAAGACATAAAAGAATACCTTACGAATCCTCCAGTCCTAATAACCCCAGTCATAGGAAGACCCTTTCTTCTGTACGTCCGAGCCTTGGATCATGCTCTCGGAGCCTTGTTAGCTCAGAATAGCAATGCGGGTCACGAACAGGTTATCTATTATCTCAGCCGTTAACTGATCGAAGCCGAGCACAGGTATACCCCTGTGGAGAAAGAATGCCTCGCCCTCGTCTTCGCTACCCAGAAAACCCGACATTATATAGTTGGACAGACAATTCACGTCATCTCTCAGGTCAATCCCCTCAGGGTCCTTATGACCAAACCTGGGACATTAAATTCATGCCTGGCCATATGGGTAATACTTATGTCCCATTATGACATGGTATTTGTCCCGCAAAAGTGGTCAAGGGTCTAGCGTTAGCTGATTTCCTGGCTGCCCTTCCCATAGTTGAGACATCGAAGCTTTACGAAGATATCCCTGATAAAGTAATGGATGCCCATGCCACCACGAAAGAGCCAGTTTGGTGACCGTTCTTCGATGGTGCTTCAAGAAGAGGTCCCAATGGCAATATTGTGGCAGAAGTGGTGGTAGTGTTAATCTCCCCCGACGACTTGGTCATCTAACGAGTATATTCACTCTTAGAATCGTGTTCTAATAATGTTGCTAAGTACAACGCTCTCAAAATCGGACTTCGACTAGCCAAAGAGCTAGGGGTCGACTTTCTAGAAGCTTACGGTGATTCTTAGCTGATTGTCAACCAAGTTCGGGGACAATACGGGGTCCGACATGAGAACCTAGTCCCATACCATCAAGCAGTGATTTCCATGATCTCCACTTTCATGGGGTTCTTCATAGAACATGTTCTCCGGTTACGGAACTTGGAAGTCGATGCACTAGCAGGACTTGTGGCATCGTTAGCAGCACCTGTCGGAACTCAACACACTATCACGGTGATAGGGCAAGAGTTGGTATGTCCTAAGAATAACTTATGCATGCAAGCCTGCCAGTCTACAGAGGGCAGAAAAGACATTCGAGACTGGTGATCCCCTTTTATAGATTTTGCAGTATACGGAATCTTACCGAATAATGCAAAAGAAGCGGCCTCCGTCAAAAGGCGTTCTTTTCAGTTTTACTGTGATACTCAAACTAAGACGTTATACCGTCGTTCCTTCAACGGACTCCTACTCCGATGTTTATCAGGACAGGAAGCTAAAGATGCAATGCGCGAGGCGGCACTTGCGGGGCTCATCAGCCTGGACCTAAACTCCAAGACCGACTCAGGCGCATGAATTATTATTAGCCTACAATGATAGCCGACGCCTTGGTGTATGCTAAGAAATGCCGGATGTGTCAGATCCATGCTGACTTTATTCACTAATCGTCAGAATTCTTACACCCAATGGTGGCATCTTGGCCATTCAAAACATGGAGAATAGACATCATTGGCACGATTGCCCCTTCTTCATCAAAAGGTCATCACTTCATCATGGTTATAACCGACTATTTCTCCAAGTGGTTGGAAGCTATACCACTCGTGGAGGTAAAAACCTCCGACGTAATCAAATTCCTTAAGCATCATGTCATTTACCGATTTAGGTTACCTCGGAGGATCATCCACGACAATGACCCACAATTCGTCAGTAGCTCCTTCCGTCGATTCTGTGACCAGAACCGAATCCAGAGCATAGCGTCGACAGCGTATAACCCAACAACTAATGGGTTGGCCGAAGCTTTCAATAAAACCATTATCAAACTCTTCAAAAAAGATGTCTTCTAATAAGCGTGACTGAAATGAGAAGCTCGACGAATGTCTCTGGGCCTACCGAAACATGGTCCGTGCACCTACCGGTAGTATGACATTCTTACTGGTATATGGAAGTGAAGTCATGCTCCCTTTAGAGCTCCAAATTCCCTATCTAAGGGTATCCCTTAATAGTTATATGACTACAGAAGATAATCATCGCTTACGATTACAAGAGTTGGAAGCACTTGACAAAAATGCCTTCAAGCTCAACAGCACATTAAGCTATACCAGGCACGAATCTCGGGAGCCTTCAACAAAAAGATCAAAGAAAGGTCATTTCGGGTCGGCGATCTGGTCCTATCAGTCAGAAGGCCAATGATCATGACTCATAAGACTGCTGGAAAGTTCCAACCTAAATGGGAGGGATCGTTTGTTGTTAAAATGATCTATTCCAATGGCACGTACTGGCTAGCAAAATCTAACAGAAATTTGCTCATGATGCCTATTAACGGCAAGTTTCTCAAGAAATACTACGTATGAATGTCAAGTTTATCTCTCATTCCTATGTTTGGTTCTTATCACATCCTGGTCTGAATGTCTGCCATGTCCATATTACCTCTGAGTGTACATTCTTACCTATCGATCTTGTTTTGACACGTCCATACTACCTTTGTTGACAAAGACTGTCGCTTATCGTCTATACCTAGTTCTAGGTACATTCATGATAAGCCCATCAAACAAACATGTACATACTACCTCTGAGTTGTTCTCATATTCCTTACCATGTTCTCTTAAACCTCTAGGTAAGTTACCTATCTAGAATCTCACGTTTGTCATGTCCATATTACCTCTGAACAAATGTTTCTCTCTATCCTTCAAAGAAAATGCATTAAAGAAGACGAGTCTGCAAATGTTCGCAATCACAAGTTCTTCACATAAAGCCAACAAAAAAAGAAATAGATTTGTCATTGATATTCATGATTACATATGATGGAAATCTACTACATGATTAGATTTTTCATTGATATTTATGATTACATATGATGGAAATCTACTACTGGCTCACGGCTCCCTCACTATAGAGGGCAGTGACGTGACAAATGCCCCCACTGTAGAGGGTAGTGATGTGACAAACGCCCCACGACAGAGGCAGTTATATCACAAATTCTCCAGCATTGGGCCTGCATCATATTTTCAAGACAAGCAGGAAGGTCGTCTCGAGTGCGCAGAGTGGTCGCCTCGCCCATACGGAGTAGCTGCTGGAAGACAGGGTGCCAACCTGGACAATCAGTCCTAACCCTGTAGATCTAGCACTATATCGGCGAACAATACGTCTCGTCGCGGGAATAAAGACAGTTAGCATGTTGTATGAATGGGGATCACTTCACTTGATCTCGTAATAAGATCTCGTATCAGAATTATTGTCTCTTCGAATCAACTGACTTATGATGTTCTTCTACGCTCATCTGAACAGGCGTAAGTCAAGATGTGGTTTGCACAAAAAGATAAAATCAAAGAATCAGCAAAAAAACTTGGGGAAAGTCACACAATAAAAGTGGGCCATGTACGCTTGACAGTAGGCGAACGACGTAAGAGCGCTCCTGTCAAAAAAGTGTATAAGCATGTATTATCGTATAACACGGCAGCGCACACGCATTTTAAACTTGGTGCCAACACTTCGTTTGATGAATGCCTTGACAGTGCCTACGTGTGTTACGACGCGTGACAAAGGTTGAAGCGCGCACCATAAATGACGAAGGCTCCAACATGACAGTGTTTGTAAGAAGTCAAGTCATCTGAGAAATAAAGTCTATGCGCATCAGGATGCGTGACAGATGTTAAGGTGCGTATCGCAGTAATGAATGCCCCGACGCGCCAACACTCGTACTCTCCAGGAAACTAAGTTTTTGCACCCACGTAGTGTGGCCTCCGGGAAGTTAAGTTTGCTTACCATCAACTACGAACTGCATCATATCGACATCGAGCAGCATCTCGACGAAAGCATTGATCGGCGTCTCAACAAGAGCTTCAAGTAGCACGTCGACGAAGGCTTCGGGCGGTCTTGTCTTAAGGTCACTCTCCTCTCCAATGAAGAGCGGAGTCAGAGAAGCTGTGACATTGGTAATAAAACGAGAGAAGAGGAGAAACAAACGAAAGTTCTCTCTAAAAGTCCATATTTATAGGCTTATTACAATGAACCTAACATTAATGTCGATGAATCTAACGCCTCGACTCTCGTGACGAACGGTTTCCTAGGGAGCCATCTCAATGCCTATTTATAGGCTTCAAATGACATGTGCATTGATAAGGGAGGAAAACGAATGGTTATCAATTCAAGATAAAATCGAACTAATTGTTCCTATCCGGAAGAAGATTACGCTAGCATCATCTAAAGGCGAGCGCCCCACTGCTGTTCAAAGTATTTCTAACTTTACTCAAATAATTAGAAAACTTTGAAGGGGGTCTTGTAGGCGCATGGGTCGCATACCCCCAAATGATCGAAGTATGCCTCGTGCCTTGCTCTAACATCGAGCTATATATGCCTAAATCTGAGCAACATGGCATCAGAAGTAGACATCTCGATCTTTATGCTCTGGGCCAATCATGCCCCCTTAAGGGACCGCCTTCTCTTCTCGCGCCTCACTCCATAGACGTGCCTGACTGATCGTGCCCCCGCCTTCACTTATCAGTTGCTCTTTTCGAGACTTCATTTAATGGGGATGGCTCTCTTGAGACTATCATATGATGCTTTGATTCTCGTGCAAGAGATAAACACTGAAGTCGAGGTTCATTTCCCTCGAGAATAAACATAAATAGGCATATATGTCTCCCCAAGCATTCCTAGGCGTGTGTGCTTCCACCCCCGTGCCTACGTACCTCACGCCACCTAGGACAGTGACTCCTAGGCACGTGTGTGACTCGGGCACGTGCATGTGTCTAAATGCCTAGTTATTCCAAGGAACGAGTTTGGAGCATTTCGAGATTCTCTCTAACAGCATATCTACTACATGGCGGTCGGCTATGGTCTTCTCACCAGTGAAGTGTGCGCCTGGTCGCAACCAACCCCTGTTTAGGGGCGCCACATGGTAAGCTGAAGCTCGCGCCTGCCTACTCATAGGCGTGTGTGCTACTCTCTCTATAAACTATAAATATAAGGAGTTCTCCTCCATTTAAACGGTCAATTCCCCCCAGTTTCTGAATTCCTCAAGAGGTTTCCGAGCAAGCCAGAGAGAGTCCTTGCTGCTCCCCTCAGCCAGTAAAGTTGAGCCAGACAGTACTCCCTTACAGTCAGATCGTCAACGAAGTAAAGAAGCAACCTCCACCGTCACAACCCAGATCAAAAACAAAGTACGATCAGGGATTCCTGTTCTGGAGTTCCTCTTTGCATTCTCGTTTGCAGTACTTCACATCAACCTATTTTCAAGCTCGAAAGTGATGTCGAACAGTAACATGTGCTTCCTATAATCCTTGCTTCTTGCAGACTTTGCTTCCTATAGACTTTGTTTCCTGTGATGATATATGATGTGACAGCCTAATATGTCAATGTACAAAGAACATAAAGAATATTGCAAGTCAAATCTTTAATAACTATCAGAGATCGTGTTCTTTGCAGTACATTCAGTCACCATAGTAGAAAGTCATGTGGCAGAACGTAGCTTCGTATGCACAAGACCGTGCCTCAATCCTCGTATAACTTCTTCCATGCAACAACATATCCTTGCAAGTCGCTTGAACGTGTATCCATGTGGCATCATCTTATTTAACTATGTATGGATGTGAGTTAACTAACTCTGCATAAAGTTTTGCTCGTTGGACAGTGCTTCTTGCAAGTAGTGTTTTTGTTATGCCCCAGTACCGAAATACGGGGACGGACGTCGGCCAGCTACACCGTATAAGGTACAAATATGTCATACAGCGATTACGGCTGTCAATCTTGTTGGGTATCCTAGAATGCAATCAATATATGGCCTAAATTCGATCTCATATCCACAAGCAATAATAATAAAATAACAGCAAGAGAGATAATCAAATGGAAAGTAGGAAGTACTCATATGATAATCAAGAGTCTACAATACAAGATAATAATGTCGACGAGTATACCTTCCCACAGTTCCTAGCATAGTCTGGAACTGAAGCACATCCTCCAAGTCAAGTATGGAAGATCCACAGGATCGGTAATGGACAATCTGGGAACAATCCAGGATTGGTCAGGCCAACCGCAGCAAGTACCAAAAGGAAGGCTCAAGGATGCGCAAAGAAAAGCCAACAGGATAAAATATAAAACAGAGCATATATGAACAATAAATGAGGGTAAGGATCGTGCGGTACCAACGCACGATAACAATCCACAACTGATGTAGCTAAATAATCAACAATCATCACAAACTCCCTAACATCAAATAATACCTGTATCGCCAACTGGAACTCAATGTCAGCCAGCTTTGCAGGCAACAAGCTAAATAGTTTAGAAGAATAAGCGGCCACTCAATTCCATACGACTTTCTATGTGGAGGTTGGATGTAACGCCCCAGTCCCAAAATACGTAGGACTAGGAATGTAGACATGCCAGCTGTATTCATACGAAGTATACTCCAATATATGGAACCCTCGTATGAATACATAAGCTGTAAAATGCAGTAGAACCATAACTAATCTCAACCACACAAAATAAAAGAATAGAAGATATCATATAATCAACTATGAAATTGTCATTTGGTACATGTAGTTGGGCGAAGACAAATCCACTACCAACTATGAAAAGAAATACATAACAAAAGAAAGATTTTGGCGAGCGAAGCAAAGACGATCCAAGTGCAATCATCCTCGAAGAAATAGCGATGATCACGGCTAGAGCTAGAGCACCTGTGTAAGACAATAACACACACCTGGAGAGATAACCAGGTCCTTAGAGGGACGTAACAAGACACATAATCATGCCATATAAACTGAATAAATATTGCTCAAATAAATAAGGAATGCATGCTATAGGGTACCTAACCGTACTATAGTGAATATGCAATAAAGAACAAACCTTTGACGTATGGCCGGATCAGAAATCAGGACCGTATCTCCCACTGGAGATAAACGGCAATCAGGACAGTGTATATATGACCCATACATTAAGGAACTGTTCTTCCCACCCAATGCCTATCATGTTGTATCCACAACATAAAACCTCTATTAATCGCTAAGTCAAACTAAGCATTGCAATCTCTATTAGCGGTTATTCCTATCGCACAGCTTGTACGAACCGGTGGCCAGCCAATCACGCACGTCCGTGTTCTACATGCGACACACAACTTCGTGGTACAACGTGTCAAGGCCAATGAATGCAACACACAAAGGTGGTCCCTTAAATCTAGGTTTAATATGTAAGAAAAATATACATAGCAGGAAATACAATTGAACAGTAAGTTCTAACAGGTTATGTCATGTATCACAGTTTATTTTGCATAAAAAATAAATAATGCATGAAATATGAGCTAAAATAAATAAACAGCAAATGGCAAGGTGTCTTGCCTGGTAGGATGCCTGGTGTACTACAATGATCAAGGTGGCATGAATGGCGACTTCGGGTAACAGCTACACAAGGTGACCTCTGATGGTGGCACGGACAGTTCTATTGGGTCCAGAAGGATCAAATTAGTTAGGGTCGATATAAGGTAGTCTCGGACAGGTGAAGGAATAGAAATAACGAAATTTGTTGTCACGGACAGGAGGATAATCAAAAGATATTTAGATAAATATTTATATTACTTAAAACTGTAATTTGTTACCAAAATATTTTATATACTACATACTTGAGTACAAAAATAGTTTTTAGGCCAAAACCCTAAATTTGTCAAAATAAAGTTTTAGTAGGAAACTACATATTTCTATTAGCCAAAATTAATAAATTAGAATTTATAGTATATTTTGGTGACTACTTTTATTGGCCAATATATCCTTAGAAAATAAAAAATCTAAAAAGAAAACAAATAGATAAGCTAGGACTATAAAATAGATTTTGTCAACGTACTATTTTTGGTAAAATCTACCTTTGAGAATAGTTGAAAAAATAATATTTTCATAAAATTTTCTAAAAGTAATCATGTTTGCAAAGAAATGGTTTTAGCAATAAGAGCAAAAATAATTATAATAAAATACTACGAATAATAATAATAATAATAAGGAAAAATACTTGTAACCATCTACATAATATAAATAGTTTATATATTAATTATTATATTATTATGCAAAATTAATAATAGTAACCCTAGATAATAATAATAATAATAATAATAATAGTAATAAAATTAATTAATCCAAGCCCAACAATGCTCGGCCCAAACTAATTACCCTTCACTGACTCCTTAGCCTTATTCCCAAAACAACAAAATAACAAAAACAAATAAAATAATAAAACAAAAATAAAACAAACCAGAAAAGAACATCTTTTACTCTCTGTTGGCAGTATTTGCTACATCTGTTGTTGTTCTTCATTTATAGGGAAAAGAGAAAAATTGTAAGTGAGATAGAGAAACCCAAATAGAGGGGAGAGATGGAGAAAGGGAAAGGGAGACGAACGGAGAAAGGAGAGGGAGACGAAGGGGGAAAGGCCGGGGAAAGTGGAGGGCGGCGCTGGAGAAGTGGGGGTCAGGCGCGACGGAAGAGAAAGAGGAGAGAAGGGGGCGGTCTCGAAAGAGGGGTTGGTCGCCGTTGCTGGGCGGAGGAAGAGGAGCTGAGGAAAAGGGGATCGAACGGAGATGCACGCGTGCCCGGCCAGAAGCTCGTCCATGGCTGGCCCGACGGACGGTTGGTTGAGCGCCGGCACGGCTGGAAGATGAAGGTTGCCGAGGCTCGGGGTTGATGGGCGCGTCACGTCACTGGTGGTCGTTAGATGAGGGTGGCAACGGTGGTGGTACGGATGGTGATGACCAGAGATAGAGGCGGTCGCTCGGTGGTTCCTGGACCTGAAGGAGGAGGTACGGTGGCAACTCGGCCCGCCGGCTAGATCTGCGATGGAGGTAAGTTGTCATGGTGGGGTGTTGCTGTAGGGACATCATGGTGGTTTTCTGGTGATATAGGGCAACCGCGGGTCACCGGCAGGCTGGGAGCGGTAGAGGTGATGCTGGGTGGTGATGGCTGAGATGGAGGCAGAGATGGACGCTAGGAATGAGAGATGATAATGGCCACGGTGGTGGTCGGTTGTTGTGGGGTCAACGAGTTCGAGGAGACTGTGTGCCGGCGGTGGATGGTGGCCATGGTGGTGGTAATCGGTGGGTAAAATTTGATGGCGGTGGTAATGCTGAAGGTCGTAGTGGTGGTTTGGGTGGCCACCGGTGGTCGTGATGATGGGGGTGGTGGTGGAGGTAGCTTGGCCGGAGAAGACGTCGGAGCGACGATGGACAGGTGGCAGAGGGCTTGGTTAGGGTTAGGGTTAGGGTTAGGGTTAGGTAGTGTCGAAAAATGTACGGCTCGGGGAAGGGGATAAATAATGTACTTGTAAAGATGGAATAAGAATTTGGACGGGAAATACGGACACGATGCACCACGTTTGTGGAATTTGGAGAATAGAAATATTTGGATGAGTACCTGCCTATTTATAGGATGTGAGAATTCCCAGTTGGATAAAGATTAGAATAGTTTAAACCCAAAAATAGATAATTCATAATTTAATTTAAAATCAATCAATCCAAATACAAATCCAATTTAAATCTAATTAAATTTTTAGTTTAAAAATCAAATGGGATAAATCAAATTTCAAATATTTAACTATTTAAATAAATCCAAAAATTTAAATCAAGGTTTAAATCGTCGTAAAAATTTTGAAATATATTTTCCAAAAATACTAATAATAATAATTTCGAAAATTACATTATTATTTAAAATAAACTAATAAATAATTACTAAATATATATGTATGTACAAATAATATTTACATAAATATACTTTTCTAATATACCATTTTATTGGAAAAATTACTTATTATTATAACTGTATAAATGAAAGGCTTTTCACAATTAAAATCATAACTTGAAAATGATAGCTAGAAATAATTATTATATATATTACTTCAAAAAATAAAAAAATGTTTTTTCAAAAATATGTACGCTTGCACATATTCGCACTCGTCGAGCAATTACGAAAAACGAAATTTCGTACACGACGTACAATACGACTACGTGACGTACAATACAAAATTTTAAATCAGTACCAAATTTGATAAAAAAATAGTAGAAATTTAGGGGTTTTACATCGGGTTACCCCAACAATGCAAGTATGGGAATCCTCAGATCGTGCCGTCCCAACAGGGCTAGCGGGGCCAAGTATAACAAGACAAGATAAGCACCGATCCCTCGTAAGGCCACCGTGCGAGCAAGAGAAGTACATAGTACATAATAGTAGTCGAATACTGCCATCCACTAGTGCGAACGGTAACAACATCCGTGGCGGCCAACCTGCAAATCATGACCAATGTTTGTATTAAGGCTAGCATTGCACGATCTCGGAATTTTCGCTCCTCCCAATGCTTCTACCAGTTTAAGTTACCTAGATTATCCCTACAGTTATCCAGAATCACATGCCGTGGTCACATGATCATCCTCCTAGATGTCGTACCTTAGTACGGGAACGCTAAGTAAGAATCAACTTCGGCACCTATAGTCCCAGTTGAGATTCATTCTCAGTGTTATACAACAAGCAAGTAAGCAATCCTGACCACGCTAAGAATACAGTCCAACTATTAAGGTACCCGTGTAGGTAATCATATCATATAGCTAGAATATCAAGATTGCACCGCAGTACAATATAATCAAGGAGATAGCACCTTAAAGTACCAGTAGACAAGAAGCACCTCAGTGCAAAATCAGAGCCAGTACCTCAAAGGGTAAACTGGACTTATAGCACGAATACAAGTAGTCATGTCAGGAACAATGACAAATCTGTCAGTCACATGAAATCATCTGCCCACATCGTGGCATGGATATCAGGTCATGCATATTGTCAGAATCTTTACTAGAGTAGCATCTCGATCATGCATGGGAGCCTACAGCTCTAATCATCAAATCGGTCTATCCACTTGATCAATCTTTCAATAGTCTTCCATATACGATGGAATAAATATCATATCAGGAAAGACGATCACCAAATACCAAGCTAGTCACTATAAACAATGCTAGGCCCTCTGGCTCACAAGAATCCTTTGAATCAAAGATCACAAGCTATCAACAAACAAGTCTCACAGCTATCAAGATATAGAAATCAAACCAAGTTTTGGGCGTTTGAGAAGTCGAGTAAAAATTATGTAATGATGCCCTTTATATTCTCCTCGTTCCGCGAAACACTCGCACAATCATCAAAATCCAAGAATCCAAATAGTCATATCTGATCAGAATAAACGCCATCTAAAAAGAAATGGCAATACTATCCAAAAGTCCATATAAGTCTTCAAATCAATATCCCGAAAATCATACTCCACATAATACTCAATCCTCAAACCCAAGGTCACAATCCTGATACATAGGACAACTGTCAGCCCTATCTAGCTAGACTAGGATAACTCCTAGAATAAATAGTCAGGGGACAAAAAATATTAATTAATGCTGCCAAAAAAATGGCTAGGATTGCATGAACTGCTCTGGAGCAAATTTTACAACCCTTAAACCAAATAATGATCAGGGTTATAGACCGTCCCCCGAGTGGAACCGCGCTCCTCACGCTATCTGACGGACAAGACAGGTCAAGTAGCTAGACGACTAATCTAGTCATGAGTCTACCTAGTAGGTACTGGAATCAGGTAAACTATACTATGATAAATGTGCATGCGTCTGGTTCAGTAAACCAAAGGAACGGTTCTGCCCAAATCTTTGAACCAAATTCCCGACCGAGAATTCTGGAAAAAATTTGGCAGAGTCTCCTTTGTATTCTGTACGGGAGCTTCTAGCGAATTGGGGCTAAATCCACTCGATGCAACCCGTCGCAGAATCGCAAACCGAGAATGCTAAGTCCCGGGTTCCAATAGCACTACAATGCATACTGGAAACCAAACCGTAGCCGAGAATACTAAGTCTTGGCCTCCAGCAATACTACGATGCGTACTGGGCGCCAAGCCAACACATGCAACAAGAATCGCCACGCAGGGCACACCAAGACCCACAGTCATATCCAAACAACAAGCACAGTCACAGAAATAGTTAGCCAAAGTCGTCACCCGACCGCGATTCGGACATGGGGCACATGGGGACAATCCATACATGTGTTTGCCATTGATTATCAAAGAACAGAATAGTTTTATGGGAGGACTGAACTTTAATTTACAATTACAAACTTGCTCGTATAAAAAGAGCCTAGGAAAAAAACCTAGGAAAAGCAATCTAAGTACAATTGTTTAATTTGGATTCTGGGGGGTGACGGTAGAGGCTCGGAAAAGTGCTATCAACTCTGCCTTACTCCTTGGACGATCGAACGCAACCTCAGCTCTGGAGAAGAAATGCTCTCTCTCTCTCTCTGTATGTCTCTGTGTGTGTGCAAAGGAATAATCCCATGTTATTTATAGGAGTTTGTGATGAGTGGGGTGTACAGCCACGTGGCCACATCCTTGTAACTGCGCCTTGAGAAGTGGGCAGTTAGGAATTGGATAAGATTAATCTTGATCTGTTTGTTGCAAATAAATCTGGACTGTTATGTCGGTTGCAAAAAATCTGAACTGTTATGATCTGTTGGTTGCAATAAATCTGAGTTGTTAAAACTTAATCAATTTCTGCCACGTGTCCCAACTGCCACTAGGTCGCGAGCCGTATGAAGGACTGTCCCCCTGTCTGAGCCGCATGAGGGTGGCCTCATAACTGAGTCGCATGAGGGTGGCCTCACAACCGAGCCGCATGAGGGTAGCCTCATAACCGAGCTGTATGAGGATGGCCTCACAACCGAGCCGCATGAGGGTGGTCTCACAACCGAGCCGCATGAGGGTGGCCTCACAACCGAGATACATGAGGGTAGCCTCACAACCGAGTCGCATGTGGGTGGCCTCACAACCGAGCCGCATGAAGGTCACACAGGCAATCCGCATAAAGAACTTTCTTGGAATTGGTGAACTGTGTCAACTGTCATAAAGATTTTTTTCGTCTTTTTATGAGCATGTCGCGTCTCTTCTTTATGTCAGAGCCATCATGTCAAAGCTGTCGCTTTGTGTCAGAGCATTAATGGCCAGCTACACGGAGTAATTATGGCCAGCTGTATGGGCCTATTTCGAACCATATAAGGCCACGTGGCTTTTCTGAGCCGCATAAAACTATCTGAGAAGCATGAAGCTCTTTGAGCCGCATGAAGCTCTCAGGGATTTTTGAGCCGCATAAAACCCCCCAAGTTTTGAGCCGTATGGAGTTTCTGGGCCGCATAAGAATTTATTATTCTTTTCCATGCTTCTACAAGAACCCCTTCAAAGTTTTCAATTTATAAAATTGAAATACTTTGAATAAGAAGCATGGGTATGTCCGCATAAGCTTCCCTGGCCATATAGGCTTCTCTGGCCGCATAAACTTCTCTAGCCGCATAGACTGGCCGCATAGACTGGTCTTTGTGCCACGTAGGCGCCTCATTAATTGCTTTTGATTTGTTTTAATTTAAAGCCATCTTTTGGATAGGATCCCAAGAGTCGGCATTAAATTTTTAGATTTGCCTTGATGATTCTGAGCATTCTTTTTTGCATGAAAGGGGATAAAATCCCAAGGGTCGGCTTTATCTTCTAGGCAGCACGAAATTCGAAGCGTCTATCGGTTCACACGCCCTTGCTAGCCTATAAATATGAGTAACTTTTGAAAGGGAAAAGTTCTTTACTCTCTCTTCTTTCTCAAAGCTTTCTTGCCCTAGTTGCCATTTCTTCTTCTCCTTCGATCATCAATGGCTCCTAATGCTTCCTCTAGTGCTGCGACAAAGGACAAAGGAGTTGCCTCCTCATCAGCGATCCCAGTTCACCCCGATGTTCATCCTACCATTGACGGTAAGAATATTGGGAGAAGACTGCATGGATTCAAACCCTAACCATAATGGCTACGTCGCATGTTTTATGTGCAAGCCTTTCTCTTTAGCATATAATCCGCATATGATGTGTTGTATGAGCCGCATGAATGTCTCATGTCCGAGCCGTATGGGGTATGCCTCATGTCCGAGCCGCATGAGAGTCATCATGTTGTCGCATAAGCACTTTATGAACCGAGCCGCACGAAGACCCACCAAACAGAGCCACATAAGCTCTTATGAACTGGACCCCACCAAACAGAATCGCATGAGCTCTTATGAACTGGGCCGCATGAAGTCCCACTAAACAGAGCCGCATAAGCTCTTATGAACTGGGCTGCATGAAGCCCCACCAAACAGAGTCTCATAAGCTCCTTTTACTGGGCCGCATAAAGACCCACTCAATCAGAGCCGCATAAGCTCCTTTAAACTGGGCCGCATTAAGGCATAAAGACCCACTTAATCAGAGCCGCATAAGCTCCTTTAAACTGGGCCGTATAAAGACCCACTTAATCAGAGCCGCATAAGCTCAGAACACACTAAGTGGTTTTCTCTGGCCATCTTCTAACTTGTTTCTTTTGTCTTTTTTCAGTGAAGTTGCCAGTCAATCCTGCGGGAGAACTCTTGGTAGGTCGAGCCCAATCTGCCGTGGGTGTAAGGTTCGATCATTTAGTTAATTATGTGTTGGATCAGCTTCCCAAAGATGAACCTGAGGAGAGGCTGAGAGATATCAAGAGTCAGTCTTTCTACTTTCTCACTGACATGATGAACTCAGGGAAATTGGGGGGCCAACACCTGAAACCTGCGTTCCTCTTCGGAGATGCCCTGACTATGAAGAACCCCAACGTTTTGGATATATCTGAAAGTTAGAGTTTTTCTTCTAACGGAGTGGCGATCCACATTCCTTAAATGGAATGTCACTCCCCACTGTCGTGGTTCAACATGCTGCCAATAGACAGGAAGATGGTAGATTCCTTGACTCCGAGCCGGCAAGAGATATTTGTAGACGATATTCACTATAACAGAAACTTAGGGTCGGTGGTCGTAAGCAGGACACCGATCAGCTGCTACGTGATGGGGTTGGCCTCGGGTAGCTTCTTAAATGTGCAGGGTCCCAACTTCAGGTTCTCTCAAGCTGACACTTTCATGAACCAGCTTGCTCAGAAGGAGTCCTACCCCATTGGTCGGTTGGCGCTGCTGAATTGGATAAACCCCATCCCTTCATGGACCAATTTGACCATGTAGATTTTGCGGATATACGAGAATCTCCTGCGCGAGATTGGCTTGTATCATACCATTCGGGGCACCTGTTATGGTTTTCCCATAAACAAGAAGCTCTTCATTGCTCTTCTTGAAATATACAACCGCCGGACGGGGACCTTCTTTACACCGGGAGAGGAGATGGGACTCGCTCTCTACGAGATACGTAAAGTCTCCAGGCTGCCCTGGGGAAATGAAGTCTTCGAAGTGTATACCCCCACGAACGAAGAGTTCGAGGAGTTGGAGCAGAGGTTCTCAGGCTTTGTTGCCGTCTACCAGGAATTACTGTGTCACCATAGCACATGCCAGCAGATGTCGAAGAAGAAAAATGATAGCTCAGAAGGGAAACTTCCGCATACGAAGGCCTGGCTCAGTTACCTTTTCAAGCTCGACGCCTCAGGCCGGGTTTCTCTCCGAAGTCCTCGAACCCGGGAGGAGGTGCAGGACCAAGTGTCGACCGCCAATAGGGTAAAAACCACCGATGATAGATTTGGGAGTCAATCTGACTCTTTTACTTATTTTTATCAGGATACTCAGAAGCTGTCCGAGAAGGCTCTTCTGGCAGGATTTCTGATGGTATGGCTACGAAACTGCGTAGTTTTGGGAGGGGCTAGCTCTATTGAGAGAATCAGCCGTAACTTTATCCTTCCTGCGGTGAAGCTAGTCTTTGGGGCCAGACTAGCTCTCCTCCCTGCCATGGTGTGCAGCATACATCGTGGCCTCCGTACTTTCTCATCCAAGGTCATTGCTCGTGATGCGACGAAGGACTTTGAAAGAATTGAGCTACCCTATCATTATCTGATAGGATGGCTGTTGATGCACTACCGGTCTTTGATGAGACCTGGCCCAGAAGACGACGTAATTGGCGATGATGCCTTCATCTTTCAGTATTGCCGCATGCCCTGGGAGTGCCGTACCATGCTAGCCTGTCAAATGGCACTGGCGAGAGTGGACAGATACACCTTTTTCGTGTCTGTCCCTCCTTTTACAGATGAAAAAGTGAATGGCGTACATCTTGATGGCACTGGGCCTCCCCACCTCTTGTCCGATAAGATGCTCCTCTGGTTGTAGAACATCCGTCCTGTACACCTGGTATATCGCAACCGCAACTCTGTCTTTCTGGAGCCTTACTTGCCCAGTCTGTTCTCTCGGCAGTTTGGGTACAGTCAGCTGTTCCTGGACAATTCCAGCTCTTGCTTGGGTTTTGAGGGTAGTGTCCTTGATAACATCAGGGCTTGGCATTACTATAACACGGTTCACACCCGTACCAGCTTTTCTGTGCCTGATGCTAGGAAGTCAGGTCAAATTTTGTACATGGCGGCTCTGTACCATGTTATGGTGAACAAGCTCCCTACCGATTTTGACCCAAGTACCAGTTTTATTGTTGGTACTGGCTTAGAAGAGAAGCCGAAAGGGTCCAAGACGAGGAAAAGGAAGGGGAACACGGTCGATGTGTCAGACTCGGAGTCCATCAACGTGGATGAGGAGGATGACGTTGATGACTTATCGCTTCCTTATGCCGATGATGTAGTGGCAGATCAGCCGCCTGTTGTGCCTAGTCCTTCCCGAAAGCGAAGTAGGCATGGGTCTGCTGTTGGCGGCATAACTTACTCTCGAAAATGGGCTACGGTCAAGCCCCGCGGGCCAATCATTAGGGAGAAAAGCGAGGATGCTGATGTCGTTTCGAAGGTGAATCGAATTACAACCATCTTTTTTAGCTTTTCTTTTCTGTACTATGATCTGATCATTCTTCTTTTCTTTGTAGGCGTCAGGAGAAGTGGATTCTCGAGAGCCGGCTACTGTTTCTGAAGTCGACCCGGCTCTAGCCACTTTAATTAGTGATATGAGTGTTGAGCTTATTTCTGCCAGGGTTTTTCCAGCGACGGCTGAGGTTTCTTCCATTGCCGACATCTCAACCCAGGGCGACGTGGGCTCTACTGAACCTATCCCCGAGGTTGCTGAATTCCAGCCGGATGATGCTGACCCCATTGCGTCTACCTCCGGGGCGGCTGGGGCAGAGGAACCAGCTGCATTTGGCTCAGATGTCGCTGGTGTGGAGGATACAATGGCTATGAGCGATCCTCAGATTCAACAACCCTCCCTTGGTAAGCTAAGTCAAGTCTTGACTAGTAAAGAGGTTTATTTGCTCTATCTTCATATCCTTCGGGTTAAGCTGATCGATGGTTGCTCCGGACATACAGGTCATGCTCCTTCGCCGCCAACGACAGACATCATCGTGGGAGAAGCCACCAGAGGGGATCTGGTGGAAGAAAGTATGCCTCCTCCTCCTTCAACTCATATCGAGGGACCCTCTGCCGGTTCGAGTTTGGGAGACCAGACAGTGGAACGGCCGGGACGGGGAAAAATGGTCCCTGCACCCTCCTTGATTCATATGGCTCCGAAGGTCGACCTTTTCATCCTGCCCAGTCTCCAGATCCTTCGGGCGGCGGAGGAGAAGATGGCCGCTATTCAAGCGTCCTATCGTTCGGAGCTTGTTTCCCTAGTGGCAGGGGCGTCAAGTTCCGGCGCATCTTCTTCAACTCTGCCAACTACTCTTCCTCTAACGTTGTCTTCTTCGGAAGTTCTCGATGAATCGTCGAAGGATATGGTTGACAGTTTCTACCGCCACCTGAAGCGAGGGGTTGAGGCTGCCGTGGAGAGGGAAACATCTTTTACATTAGCCCGTCAATGTGCACGTGGCCAGATTAAACTTCTCAGAACCCTCCTTGGTGGGGCAGGGATGGTTGACCTTTTGGAGCCCAAGTTACTAGAAGCTGATGAACTGGTGGCTCAATATCAAGGACTGCGGCAAGTTGATATGTCTTCAGCAATAGACCAGGAGCGTGCCTTCCTTTTAGCTGCCATAAAAAAGGTAAGGACGGTACGGGAGACGTCCAAGCCCGCTCTGATAAAGGACCTCCGAGATTTGTCGCTGAAGTACGATCAATTAAGCCGCAGCGGAGCGGACTGCATTGCTCGGGAAGAGGCTGCATCTCGTAGGATAGCTGATACCCACGTGCAAATCTTTCAGCTTCAGAGAAAATTGGCTTTCTTAGAATCTGAGCTTGAGGCCTCCCGCACAGATAAGAAGCTAATTTTCCGGGAGACCGACAAGGTCACCCGAACCTTAGATGCCTTGGAGCGTGCACTGAAGGTGCTTGAAGACGGCTGGTAGGCACACGCGCATCTGGAGGATGCAGAGAAGCTGACGCAAGAGGCTGAGCGTCGGGCCACCATGAGAATTGAGCGGTCGACGTCCAAACTGAAGGACCGACTCCAAGAATTATGTGTCGCCGAACCATGATCGGCTTTTTCTTTCTTTCTTTCATTATTTTTCTTCATCATTTTGAAAGGGATGTGGTCCCAAAAAATGTAGTCCTTTTGATTTAAATAAATGACTTTGTTTGCATCAACTTTTATCTGTCGTGCTTGTACTGCATCTTTAGTATTTATGTGTTTGCCCCACTGGCGAACTTTCTGTGGACCTATTACCCTTGGCATACCTTGGTTTTAGGTATGGGTAATAAGTTTGATAGAGATACCTAGAACAACTCCGCGGTAAGGTGGATATGGAAGTTCTTGGTATAGGGCGAAAGAATGCCATGGAACATCTGGGTTCCAAAGGCATGAGATTGTGAGGAAAGAGGCGCGTGTACTAGAGAACCTAGTATAGCATTTGTGGTCAACTGCGGACATTTGTGGTCAACTGTGGACATTTGTGGGCCTATTATCCTTAGCGTACCCTGGTTTTTTTTTTCGGGTACGGATAATAAGTCGAGAGAAAACTGACATACTTACTCAGAGGTAATGAGGACGTGGTAAGTATGGGGGCTCTACAATGGAGTCTTCCTACTCAGAGGTAATGAGGACGTGGCAGGAGTAGACTCCACGAAGGGTACATAAAATAACTCAGAGGTAATATGGACGTGGAAGTTCTACGTAAGGGGTGGTTTATTTTTGATGGAAATGAAACAACTCAGAGGTGACATCGACGTGGCTGTTTCGGAAATTTTGTGGACCTGTTACCCTTTTTATGCGCTGAAAGCGCGGGTAACATATTATGAGGAAGCTGCTCTTTTAGGGAGAAAGTTTAGAGGTATGATCATATATGACTTACTATCCAAAAGATGCGATATAGATTCATTTGAAGTGACCAGAGTGCAAGTTCAGCGGTACCTAAGGGTACATAACTCAATAATCCAGTTGATTCGGCGGATGTCGTTTAGACATAGTATTTCTTCAGGAACTTGCCGTTGGTGGGCATCATAAGCAAGTCTTCGTTTTGCTTCGCGAGACGGTATGCACCATTAGAGAATACTGCCTCGATGATAAATGGGCCTTCCCACTTTGGCTGAAACTTGCCAGCGGTTTTGTGAGTCATAACCATCGGCCTCCGAACTGCCAAGACGAGATCGCCCACTTGGAATGTTCTGAGTTTAACCTTCTTGTTGAAGGCTCCAGAGATGCGTGCTTGATAAAGCTCGATTCGCTGTTGAGCTAATAGACGCTTCTCGTCTAAGGCCTCCAACTCTTGTAGCCGACGACGGTAATTATCGTCCGTCGTCAATCGATAAGTGAGGGCAACGCAAAGCAAGGGGATTTGAGTCTCCAGTAGAAGAACTATCTCACTTCCGCACACCAAAGAGAATGGTGTGTTCCCAGTGGCCGTCCGGACTGTAGTACGGTACGCCCATAAGCATTCGCCAAGCTTTTTATTTCAGTCGTATTTGTTTGAGGATACGAACTTCTTGAGAATCTTGATTATAGTTTTGTTGAATGCTTTCGCCAAACCATTAGCCTCCGGGTTGTAGGATGTTGACGCAACATTCTGGATCCGATGTTTGTCACAAAACCGATAGAAGGCGTGGTTTCGAACTACGGACCATTATCGTAGATGATCCTTCGAGGCAGTCCAAAGCGATAGATGATGTGATGCTTAAAGAAGCTGATCACGTTTGACATTTTCACTTCTGCAAGCGGAACGACTTTTGCCCATTTGGAGAAGTAATTCGTAATTTCCAGTATAAAACGGTGTCCTCTTGATGAAGATGGGGTGATTGGACCAATAATATCTATTCCCTATGCCTCAAATGGCCAGGATACCACCGTCGGATGTAGGAATTTGGAGGGTTGGTGTATGAAATCTGTATGGATCTGACAAGCTTTGCACTTTCTTGCATAGTCTATCGCATCTGCCACCATCGTAGGCCAGTAATAGCCTATCCGGCGAAGGCGGTCTTGTAGTTTCGAGCCAGGTTGATGGGCCCCACAAACGCTATCGTGAGCTTCACGTACCGCTTCTTTGGCCTCTATATTTGACAAACACCGAAGCAGTAGTCCATCGTAGGATCGCTGATACAATATTTTTGTCTCTGTATCGTAGAAGAATCTGAGAGAACGTCTTCTAATAGAGGTGGCTTCCTTTGGGTTTTTCGACAAGATACCATAGATTGCAAAGTCAATAAATAGGAGCCTCTAGTCCTGTGTCTCGTCGACCGTCAGGGCAGAATAACTCTCGGCAAATTGGACGTTGTTCTTCGGACAGACCAATTCATGGCCTATTACATCCACCAAGTGGTGAGTATGATTTGGAACCGCCAGAGAAGCGGCCAGTGCGACTAAGGCGTCGGCTTCAATGTTCCGGAGTCTGGGAACATGTTCTATGAAGAATCCTTTCAGGGACGTAATGATAGCGATTGCTATTTGATGATAGGGGATCATGTCTTCATGGAGAACTTCATATGAACCCCGGATCTGGTTGACGATTAACTATGAATTGACATATGCTTCCAGGCACTCTACCTCCAGTTCTTTCGCAAGTCGGAGGTCGATAACCAAGGCGTTGTACTCGACCACGTTGTTTGAACAAGGTTCCGTGAGTGAGTATGCTCGATTAATCACCAAGCTGGAAGGAGAAATCAGTACCACTCCGACCCCAACAACGATATTGTCCTTGGGCCCGGTTCTTGAAGCACCATCGAAGAACATCTGCCAGACGGTATCATGGGAAGCCATGATTCAATTGGCAACCTCGTTTGGGATTTCTTCATATATTCTGGTTGACTCCGAACCTGGATGGGCTGCTAAGAAGTCTGGCAGAGCTTGACCTTTGACAGCCTTCTGCGGGACGAAGATCATGTGGTAGGGGGACAATAATATTGTCCAGGTAGCAAGGCTTGAGCTGAGGGCGCCTGGTTTGGTCATGAGGACCCTAAGGGGGTTGACTCATGATATAACATGGATGGTCTGTCCTGTAACATAGTGTCGCGTTTTCTGAATAGCGAACACCAAAGCGAGACATTCCTTTTCCATGGCGGTGTATCTATGCTCAGCCCCTATCATCATTTGGCTGAGATAATAGATAGCTTGTTCATGTCCTGTATCATTGTTTGTGCTAGTAGAGCACCGAAGGAATGCTCCATTGCTCGTACATAGAGCAAAAATGGCTTTCTAACGACCGGGGCCACCAGGACTGGAGGGTTCTACGGATATTCTTTAATGTTGTCAAAGACACGCTGGCACTCCTCGTCCCATACGAAGAAGACGCCTTTCTTTATGAGGTATGTGAAGGGTTGACATCGCCCGGAGAGGTTAGAGATAAACCTCCTGATGTAAGCTAGCCTCCCTTTAAGGCCTCTGAGTTCTCGAAGATTTTTCGGGGGACCCATCTCCATGATTGCCTTCGTCTTCTCAGGGTCTATATGGATTCCCTGGGTCGTAATGATAAAACCCAAGAATTTACCGCTAGATACGCCCAAGAAGGATTTAGTGGGATTCATCTTCAGGTTGTGCATTCGCACCAGGTCGAAGACTGTCCTCAGATCGTACAGATGATCTTCCTTAGAGCGGCTTTTAACGGTGATGTCGTCGACATAACACTGTACGGTTTTACGTAGGTGGTCTCTGAAGATGACACTCATGGCTCATTGATATGTGATGCCAGCATTCTTTAAACCGAAGGGCATGACTGTGTAGCAGTACACACCTATCGGCATTCGGAACGATGTATACTTTTCATCATCAGGAAACATCTTGAATTTTGTTGTATCCTGAGAAGCCATCCATGAATGACATGCACTCAAAGCCATATATGTTGTCAATCATTATGTCCGTAATAGGAAGAGGGAACTCATCCTTAGGACATACTTCGTTCAGATTTCGGAAGTCGATGCAAATTCGGATCTTCCCATTCTTCTTGAGGACTGGTACTATGTTGGCGACCCAGTCTGGATGTTGTTTCTCCCGGATGAATCTGCTGGCTATCAGTTTGTTGACCTCAGTTTTGATAAAGTTCATGATGTCTGGGCGGAACCGTCATTGCTGTTGCTTAACCAGCTTTGCGTCCGGATGAATGTTGATCTTATGGAGTGCAACCTCAGGGTTTAGCCCCGGCATGTCTTCATAGCTCTAGGCAAATACGTCAATGTATTCTTTGACGAGTTGCAAAAGCGACTCCCGCTCTTCGTCTGTCAGGCTTTTACTGACGAAGATTAGCTTTGGAGAGGATTCATCGTCGAGGTCAACTTGCATGACCTCATCTTTGGTAGAAGGATCTCTCTGTTCGAAATGCTTCTTCCACTGCGCATCTAGTTGCTGAACCCAAGGCTCTAACTCAAGGAGTTCAGGTACATCTTTATCTTCTTCATAGGCGTCAGCAAATGCCATATTGACAGACAAAACTTGCCTGAATACGTCTCCGATGCTGACATCCGAATCAGAAGTGGGTGATCCGGTCGAATGTGAATGCCAATCACATTCCTCATCTGAGCTTCCAGGAGTTGTTGCAGGTGTAACATAGCCTAGACCATTTCTGGTTTTGTTGTAGTAATCCCGTAGTTTTCCAGCTGGGACCAGTAATTGCAAAGATAATCGTCGGCCGGTGCCGTAATTCAAGCCTGGCGTAGTCTCCAAATCATACCCCTACTTTTGCATGCGGTACTTGGATCGGGAGCTATACAGATAAAGGGGCAGTCTCTCGGTGTCGGGTTCGAGATCAACTTCTTCTATCCTGAAAGGCTGTGGATCATTCTTTCGACCGAAGATGATTGGATGATCCTCTCCCTCGACTATGAAGCAAGCGTCTTCCACGGGAGTGAGTTGGTTCGCGGTATAGACATTTGTCACTTGTGTGTATAGGTTGGTGCCTATACCGTGTTCCATAGCGTACATCATACAAAGCCTATTAAGCTCGAGGTAGTTCAAAGATAGCCCTTTATTAATAAAATAAGGTATCTTTTCAGGTGGAATTACATCGTCAGCAGAAGGAGCATCAGTGTGAGTAGCTACATACTTGGCTAGCTCAAACTCCTCTTCGGCCACCCCCTGTATCAGTGAAGACTGGGAGGATGACCTGGGCAGTTTGATCATCAGGGGCTCCACTGGTGGTGCTGAACGTGGAGTCGTTGGCGCACTAGCGACCCCGGGCTTAGTGCTTAGTGCTGAACGGGGAGTCGTTGGCTCACTAGCAGTCCCCGGCTTAGCGCTCGGCTGTCGACTTGTCCTGGGAAGATGAATCGTTATTGGTTTAACAAAAGGATTGGACTCCTCTATTTGTTGTTGACCAGCTCTAGGCAGCCTGATTGTCAACGGCTCCATAGTGGGTCTCGGCCCTTTGTCAGACATTGGCAGTCGGATTGTCATCTGCTCTTTTGTGCAGTGAGCACCAGGAGACTAGTTGCTTCTCTACACAGAGTGGCTGTAAAAGGTGCAGTCATACCTAATTTACGGGGTTGGAGATGAATTCTCAAGGGTTCCTCAGGCCCTACAATGGCCTCCGTCTGCTCTTAAACATCCTCCTTGATCAAGTGCCTCTTTGATTTCTTATACAAGCAGGAATCTGAATAGTAGGATTCGACCCCTTTAAAGGGATCGATGTCGGCAAATTCTGTCTTTATGAAGCCGTGCTTGTCGACGTACTTGAAGCACTGGTACAATATGGAGGGTACGATCATATAATCATGTATCCACGGACGCCCTAGGAGAATGTTGTAGGAGGTGTCTACATCGATGACATAGCATGTTACTTTCGACTGAAGGTCGCCAATTTGGCACTTCAGGCGAATCTTTCCACTGGGATAGCTTCTCCCTGAATTGAAGCCGCTGATAGCGGTGCTGGTAGGAGTCAGCCGATGCATAGGGATACGCAGGAGGAGAAGCAAGCTCTTCGAAATAATGCTTATCGAAGAACCGGAATCAATGTGCATCCGATCTACATTGATGTCGCCGACGTATCCAGTATAATACAGAAGGCGATCGTGCAGGTTGGTCTTGATAAGCATGTCCTGCGGAGTGAACACAATGTTGGGCATTACACCTGTACAAGCGCTGTCCTGGAGATCCGCCGGTGAGTTCTCTCCTGTAAGATTGACCTGAGCCAGATATGCGTCGACGTTCTGGAGTGCTTTGCTCAGTACGACGCGAACATCTTTGGAGAGTCTCAGGAGCTCATATAATGACAATTTGGCCGATGTGTTAGCCAATTACGCCAGAATATCAAAATTGTAGGGCCTCTCCAGCCCCTGTGGTGCGTCTTTGCGAAGCGACTTGTCAAAGCGGGTCTCCTTTGGCTTCGGCTTATCGGTCGGCGGAGGCTGAGAAGGTCCTGGGGCGTCAGCAGTGGCTGGCTGGCGTTCTTCAGCCGAGTTACCCGGTGTAGGTTGAGTTTGTGCGCCAGACCGGGTAACGACAGCTGTCGCTTCTTCGACGTCGGCTGAGATTATGCAGCAGGACTTGACTTTTCTGCTCTTCTTCCTACCAGTAGAGGGTGATGCTGGCTAGGTCACTTCAGATACTAAGTCCGGGAGGACCCAGATAACCTCCCCTCGTGATATGGTGGAGGGTACCAGACCAGCAGCCTGGTCTCGGGGAGGTGGAAGATTAGCGACCTCCATTTTTGCCCGAGGGACGGGTACTACGCCATCTTGGGTCCTCGTCGACGGAAAGCTGCCAAATTGGACTGGCACCATGTTGGCAGCGACTGTCACCTCCTCGAAATCAATGGCCAGGGCCTTGGAGTCGATGAGGTTCTGGATGTACCGCTTCAATTGGAAGCAGTCTTGAGTAGCATGGTGGACGTAGCGATGGTAGTGACAGTACTTGGGGCCCTCCATCTTTGCAGGTCGAGGTTCACACCTTGGCGGAGGGAGCTGAATTCTGTCTCCTTGTAAGAGCATGTCAAAGATGGGCCTGACATGACTATCCTCGAAGGAGTAAGTCATCTGCGGCCACTGCTTTTCTGGCTGCTTCGGTTCGGGCTTCGGGGCTGTGTCGGCCACCATAGCCTGTTTGCCCTTTTATCTCGGTTGTTGGAGGAATTACCGCCGTTGTTGTTGTTGGTATTAGGGCGCTTGCCCTTGTCCTTCCCATCCGGGATGTGCAATCCCAGTTGACGAGCTTTCTTCAACTTGGCTTCTGCGCTAATGGCGCTGATGATGAAAGTCTTTCAGTCCTTAAATTGACTTTCGCCCATCCAGAGGCTGATTATGGAGAGCAGCCTCTTTTGTCAAATTTCAATTAAGGAAGAGTCCGGGTTACCGGAGGGCAACTTTATCGCGGTTTGGCGAAACCGCTCAATGTAGTTTCTTGTCAGCTCCTTCTCTCATTGGACAACGTCCATGAGGGTTGACATGGTCACATCTTGTCCCACCTCATAGAACCTCTCCAAGAACATATGTTTGAAGCCGGCGAAGGAATGGATGCAGTTGTCCAGCAAGTTACAGTACCAGTCGAATGTGACTCCCTCCAATGTCCCGACAAACAATCGTATAAGGATAGCGTCGTCATGCGGCAGATGATGTGTTCTGACCTGAAAGTAGGTCACGTACCGGCTTGCAGATGTCTTCCCGTCATAAGGGTTGATTTGAAAGGTTTGTATCAAGGAAGGAAGGGGACATCTCTCCATGCCGCTGGATAAGGCTGACGTATCTTGAGGTCCTGAGAGTTTTCTCAGGCGTGAAACATTGTCCGGAGCTCCTAGACTTCTCTCCTCGCCTCTCTGGCCTCTTCTGCAGCAGTAGGAGCCGATATCACGGGTGGATTGTCGCCCGGGGTTCGTGCGGTTGTGTTTGAGTCCGCATTGACAGCGGGACCCAAGCTTGTTTAGCCCGGTATCCTTCCTTGGAGAGCCGGTAGGGCTGCCTTGATCTCATCTACTGACTTGACCAGGGTATGAAGTATGGCCTCAAGAGTTTCGAGGTGCTGTCGATCGCTGGGACCGTCCTGGTCATTCTCAGTCATAAATAATGTTCTCACACGAGGAACAGTGGAAGGAACTGTGGAGGATGTGCTCTCTGAATCATACCCTCGAATGGAGAAGTCGTCGGAATATGTAGGAATGTTCTCCTCCGGTTCGGAGTCGGAGGAAGTGCTACCCCCTGCTTAGGAGGTTGCTTCATCTTGGCACCCACGAACGTTTCCAGGGGTGTCTGGTTCTGTTGCATCTGATGGAGGGATTATCTCCCCGGGTTGATCTTCTTGGAACACCGGATTGTTGTGGATGTTCCGGAGAGTGCTACCCCCAGCTTCGGCTACCCCCAGAGATGTAGATGACGAACCTCCAATTATTGAAGTTTTCGTCTTTCAGCGGGTGCCTTGATAAACTCCTTCTACGGTGGTTGTGGACAACCGCTTGGATAAAAATTTCTTAGCTGTGCCAGTTGAGATCATCGGGCTGGAGACATCTACTTTCTTCCTTCCCTTGCTGGTAGGGACTTTTCGGGTAGAATTGCAAGAGGCGAAAGAAAGAACCTCGTCTCCCGAGCTTTGTTCTAGGACCGGTCCTGGCTGCTGCAGTCGTTGGAAGACGGACTGTCGGTCCTCCTTATTGTAGCAGCAGTTGATAATGACTTGAGTGCAGTGATATCCATGGAAGGACTCTCTGCACACCAAGCTTTTTTTCTCTTTCCTTGCGCTTGTGAAGGATCATGTTACGCAAGTCAAGTGCTTCTCGAGCAACCTTTACACTCATTTTGTGGGCCCGGGAATCCCGAGCACACGAGTGTGTTAGCATCATGTTTGCTCCCTGATGTGGGGCTAGTAAAATTACCTGCCCCTGATCATTGTTGGGAGACACTTGAGGACCACCCTATCCGTTGGCAGCCGGGGGCTGGACACGGGTAATTTTGTACAACTTTCCATCAGAGGCCCGCGTTACAGTCAGCGGGGCTCCCTGATGGTCAGAAGTTGGGACAGTTGACTAAGCTCGACGAGCCCGCGATGTCCTAGACTTCTTCCCTCTAGCACCCAAGGACGCGTAGTAGGAAGAGTTCAAGCTGTGCCGCACAGAGTCTGGCACATCTTTCTGGGAGCATCCGAGGTCGGGACCGTATGAGAGGCAGTCGAAGACTGGGCCCGAGCCGCATAGGATGGATGGTCTGCGGTTGGATGCCGCATAAGCCATCTCCCTGTGGCTGGGCTTGGTGGCCGCATAAGCATGCTGCATATGGCTGGGATATGTGGCCGCGTGAGCGGTCTGCATGCGACTGAGATTGGCGGCCATATGAACTTTTTGTATGCGGCTGGAGCTCGTGGCCGCATGAGCCTTCTCTATGCGGCAGGGTTTGGTGGCCGCATGAGTCTTTTCCATGCGGCTGAGATTGGTGGCCGCATGAGCCTTCATGCGGCTGGCGCCCTTGTGCGGCTTCTTCTTGGACCGCACAGAGTTCCCATTTGCTCCCGCTAGTCCAGCATCGTAGTGCTTTCTTTTGCCAGACTTGGGGACAGCAGGGTCCTCTGCGGCCTGAAGTAGGGCCGCATGTGAGTCTTCTCCGCCGTCTTGGGCAACGGAGAACACTTCTTCAGAGCTTGGGGAGGAGCAGCAGCTTTGGGTCTCCACTCCCTACGGGCCTTCTTCGTGCCGGCTTGCTTCTGGACCGGGCTAGCGCTCCCCTCGGAGAGAATTTCTTCAAACGCTTGCTGGTCGAAGCGAACAACCAGCATCTGTTGCATGGAGCCGAGTTTGGCGGCGTCCGATTGTGTCACCAACTTCTCAGCAGTAGAGAAGTTAGTCCCAGCAGAGTCGCCATCGTGTTTGCCATTGATTATCAAAGAACAGAACAGTTTTATAGGAGGACTGAACATTAATTCACAATTACAAACTCGCTCGTACAAAGAGAGCCTAGGAACAAAATCTAGAAAAAGCAATCTAAGTATAATTGTTTAATTTAGATTTTGGGGGGTGACGGTAGAGGCTCGGGAAAGTGCTATCAACTCTGTCTTACTCCTTGGACGATCGAACGCAACCTCGGCTCTGGCAAAGAAATGCACTCTCTGTATGTCTCTGTGTGCAAAGGAATAATCCCATGCTATTTATAGGAGTTTGTGATGAGTGGGGTGTACAGCCACGTGGCCACATCCTTGTAACTGAGCCTTGAGAAGTGGGCAGATGGGGATTGGATAAGATTAATCTTAATCTATTTATTGCAAATAAATCTGGACTGTTATGTCGGTTGCAATAAATCTGAATTGTTATGATCTGTTGGTTGTAATAAATCTGAGTTGTTAAAACTTAGTCAATTTCTGCCACGTGTCCCAACTGCCACTAGGTCGCGAGCCGCATGAAGGACTGTCCCCCGATCTGAGCCGCATGAGGGTGGCCTCATAACCGAGCCGCATGAGGGTGGCCTCACAACCGAGCCGCATGAGGGTAGCCTCATAACCGAGCCGCATGAGGGTGGCCTCACAATCGAGCCGCATGAGGGTGGACTCACAACCGAGCCGCATGAGGGTGGCCTCATAACCGAGCCGCATGAGGGTGGCCTCACAACCGAGCCGTATGGGGGTGGCCTCACAACCGAGCCGCATGAGGGTGGCCTCATAACCGAGCCGCATGAGGGTGGCCTCACAACCAAGCCGCATGAACGTCACACAGGCGATCCGTATAAAGAACTTTCTTGGAATTGGTGAACTGTGCCAACTGTCATAAAGATTTTCTCGTATTTTTATGAGCATGTCGCGTCTCTTCTTTATGTCAGAGCCATCATGTCAGAGCTTTCACTTTATGTCAGAGCATTAATGGCCAGCTGTACGGAGTAATTATGGCCAGCTGTATGGGCCTATTTCGAACCGCATAAGGCCACGTGGCTTTTCTGAGCCGCATAAAGCTATCTGAGCCGCATGAAGCTCTCAGGGATTTTTGAGCCGCATAAAACCCCCAAGTTCTGAGCCGCATGGAGTTTCTGGGCCGCATAAGAATTTATTATTATTTTCCATGCTTCTACAACATGTGAGTCGTGCTCGTGTCCTCGGAGGTGTGGATAACCCGTCCGAGCTATCCGATACGGCTTGACCCGGTATAGAACCAAGCTATCCTAAGTTATCATCATGGCAGTTCTACTACTATGCTACACTACTCACAATTATACATTTACAGTTACAAATGGATTAAATACAATAAAATCCAGATGTAAAACCCCTAAATTTCTACTAATTTTATTCTTATTAATATTTGTATGTATTTAAAAATTTTGTACTGTACGTCGCGCAGTCGTATTTTACGTCGCGCACGAAATTTTATTTTTGCTCGACGAGTGCGAATATGTGCGAGCGTACATATTTTAGAAAAATATTTTATTTATTATTTTAGAATTTCAAATAATATAATAAATAGTTTTGCTATCATTTCTAACTTGTAAAAGTTATTAATAATAAATAATATTTTCGTATACTAGAAAGGCATAATTATGTAAAGAATATTTTGCATACATATATATCGTAATTATCTATTGGTCTATTTTAAATAAAAAATATAATTTTTGAGATTCATTAATAGTAATATTTTATTGTTCAAAAGATATTTAAAAATATTTATTATTTTCAAAATTATTATTATTGGTATTTTGAAAAATATTTTTGGAAGTTATTTTGGCCATTTAAACCTTGATTTAATGTTTGGAATTATTTAAAAATATTAAGCTAATATCTATAATTGATTTGATTTTAAACTAAGGGATTTAATTTGATTTAAATGAGATTTGGATTTGGATATTGATTTGATTTGCTTTTAAATTAAATTTGGAAATATCCAAATTGGGTTTAAACTATTCCTAGTTCCTATCTAAGTGGGAATTCCCACATCCTATAAATATAGGCAGGTACTCCTCCACATTATTTCATCCACCAAATTTCAACAAGTGCAGTGCCTCGTGTCCGTGTTCCACGTCCCAATTTCTTATTCCAATGTTATTACAAATACATTATCTCCTTTCTCGTGTCGGACACACCCCGACATTTCCCATCTCCAAATCCTTAAACTCTAACCCTAACCCAAATTTCTATGGCCGACCTTGCCGCTGCCCTGTTCCGTGGATGCCAAGGTTCCCGACCATCAACCATCCCTGCAACCACCATCCCAATCCGGACCATCACCATCTAGCTCTGCAGACTAGCCCCGGCCACCATCGCGTCCACCCCCAGCTACGCCATTATCCAACCAGCCCTTCCCGACCGCTGCCACAACGACACAACCACCATCACCGGCGAACGACGCCGGCGTTCCCGACAACCCCGTTCCCTCGGCAACCACCGATCACCACCTTTAATACCCGACCACCACCGTGGTCACCATCCGAAAAACCACCGTCACCGGCGCCAACGCCGGTGACCAGAGAAAAACGCAACATAAAAATTAAAACCAGCCTCGACTCACCTATCGAGCGCCGACCCATCTCCTTCGGCAAACCGCGCAGCCCCGATCGCCCCCGTCTTCTTCACTCCTCCTCCGCGGCCGGATCAGCCACCGCCGGACCACCGAAACCCTTTCCACCGTTCCCTCTTCGCTCCTCCGCGAGTGGCGCGCCACCGCAGCGCCACTCTCCGCCTCCCAGCGCCTCCAGCCACCGGGAAAACCCCCGTCCCCTTCCTCTTCATCCCCGCGCCCGACCGTCTGGAAACGCCGCCCGACCGGCTTTCCTCCGCCTCCTCTTCCCGAGCCCCTTCGCCGTCCCCTTCCCGTACAGCACCCTCCGCGTGGCCGAGAACTGTCTACGCCGCCACCACCCACCGTCCTTGGCCCTGGCCTTCCACCGCCTGGCCGCCCGCCGTAACCCTCTCGTCGTCAACCAAGCCCAGCAGCGCTCCACTCAACCCAGCGCTCCTCCCTCTCTTCCTCCGCTCACTGAGAATCCCCGCGCGCACCCTCCGCCGCTTGCGCCGCCGTCAGCGCCCGGCGCTCCTCTCTCGACCCTCCGTTCACCAACCCGCTCCTTCTCTCTCTAATCCCTCTTTCCCCTTTTTTTTTGGAAAGCAGCAGAAGTGAGCTGCTGTATTGATTTTTTTTTCGGTTTTATTTATTATACTGTTTTATTTTCTTTTCTCTTTTCTTACTTCTTTTCTCTCTCTCTCTCTCTACTTCTCCTCCGGCTCTATGTGAGTATGATTTCTTTTCGTTTTTTTACACAGGTGTTCCTCTTTCGAGGCACAGGTGTTCCTCTTTCGAGGGAGGACAGCCTGTAGGTGATTGGTTATTTTTATGTTTTATATTTTTTAACTTTTAACTGATCCTTATTATTATTATAATTATTTTTACTGTTAGTTGATATCAGTAATATTGAATATTAATATTATTATCATCTCATTATTATTATTATTATTAATTTATTTTACTTTACCACTGTTAGTAAATCTGTAATTATTATTATTATTATTATTATTATCATTATTATTATTAGTTTTATTATTATAATTATCATCATTACTATTATTAACCATTATTACTTTTTGTTAATCATTATTCACTATTATTATTTCATTATAACTATTATTATTAGGATTATTATTAGAATTATTAGTATTTTGGAAAAAAAATATCTATGAGTATGTGTATCAAATATTTGGCCATCATTATTATTATTACCTGCTACTTCATCCAAGACTTTTATACATTTACAAAATTTACTTTTTGTATCAAAATATTTTTTTAGGATTCTGAAATTATCAATATATATCCGTATTCGGGAGTTATAGTTTTTGGCCTAAATTAGTTATTAATATTCCAATTTAGTTATTTGAAATATTTTATGAAGTATAGTTATTATCTATTTTTTTTTAAACTTTGACTTCTAGTCTAAATCGAGTTATTTCTCTATTTTTCAAATAGTGTTTTGTTAGTAAATATAACTTCTCATATTAGAAATACTTTCCTAAAATTTTATATATATTATTCTTCCAAATTCCTTCGATTTTTCTCCAACCCGTGACTAGGCCCATTATTACTATTCCTTTGCCAATTCCAAACTACCTTATGTCCACCCTAACTAAGTTGACCGTCCTGGACCCGATGGAACCATCCGTGCCACTATCCGAGGTCCTCTTGTACAGTTATTACACCAAAGTCGTCGATCGTGCCACCGTGAACATCGCAGCACACCGGACGCAATATCAGGCAAGACACCTTACCATTAGCTGTTTACTTATTGTAGCTCATATTTCATGCATGTCTATTATTTTCTTTATGCAAAATAAACTGTGATACATAGCATAACTGTTAGAACTTATCGTTCATTTTATTTCCTGCTGTGTATTATTTTTTTTACAAATTAAACCTAGATTTAAGGGACCACCTTGTGTGTTGCATTCATTGGCCTTGACACGTTGTAAACACGAAGTTGTGTGTCGTATGTAGAACACGGAAGTGCGTGATTGGCTGGCCACCAGTACGTACAAGCCGTGCGATAGGAATAACCGCTAATAGAGGTTGCATGATAGTTTGACTTAGCGGTTATAGAGGTTACTGTTGTGGATACAACATGGTAGGCATTGGGTGGGAAGAACATCTCCTTAATGTATGGGTCATTTATGCACTGCCCTGATTGCCGGTTATCTCCAGTGGGAGGTACGGTCCTGCTAGCCGGTTATCTCCAGTGGGAGGTACGGTCCTGATTGCCGGTTATCTCCAGTGGGAGGTACGGTCCTGATTCCTGATTCCTGACTGACCCGGCCCATGCGTCAAAGGTTTGTTCTTTATTGCATATTCACTATAGTACGGTTAGGTACCCTATTGTATGTGTCATGGCATGGAAAGATACGTCGCCGTGAATTAGTTTACCATCTCCTGTCCTTGTTTGGTTGGGGGGATGGTACGCTCGTTCAGTAGGTGCTTATTGGACTATGTTATAAATTCGATTGACTTATTTAGTGAGCAATATTTATTCAGTTTATATGGCATGCTATGATGTGTCTTGTTACGTCCCTCTGAGGACCTGGTTGTCTTGCCAGGTGTGTGTTATTATCTTTCGCAGGTGCTTTAGCTCTAGCCGTGATCTTCGCTGTTTCACGAGGATGATTGCATTTGGATCGTCTTCGCTTCGTTCGCCACTCATTACATTTTCTATGTACTTTTCTTTATTTTGTTGGTAGTGGATTTGTCTCCGCCCAACATATTGTATGAAGACAAATTTATTCTCATTATATGATCTTTTATTTAATTATTCTGTGTGGATGAGATTAGTTGTGGTTTTACTGTATTTTACAGCTTATGTATTTATACGAGGCTTCCATATATTGGAGTATACTTCGTATGAATACAGCTGGCATGTCTACGTTCCTAGTCCTACGTATTTTGGGACTGGGGCGTTACATGTTTTTGTGGTGGCCCATGCAGGTCAAGATAAATTGTTTGGTTACTTTACCGTACCAAACAAGCCTGCGAATAGGATTAGAAGTCTAGGATCTCATCCACATACTTGACCTCTTTCCTTGATTTTATCTACCGTTTGACTCATCAATTGCATCTTGCTTGCTTCCTTCCATCCCTATTCTTATCTTCTCTTCGTGCTTGCTAGAGATTGACCATACTAGGTAGATGTCCCAAAACACCATTAGTTTAATTCTTTTAAGTTGGGTAGACTACCTTATGACCTAGCAACCCCTTTGACCTAGTGACCTATATTAGCAAGCTTATTTAGATCCTAGAATCTAGAGGACCTAACCCGTCTAGCCAACCAAAGACTTGGACAAGAAGACTATAGGACAACTGTATGACTTAGAATCATTCTACATTCTTTAAATCTTAATCTCTCGTACCTATGTTATTACCATCTTAACTAATGATGCTAACATAGCATAGTGTTTGCAAGCTTATTCCTTTATCGAGCTTGTTCAAGACATATATTATTTGGGTCGACCCACTTAACATATTGTCTAATCAGAACCGATGCATGATGGTCTGATCAACCGAGTGCACTTTGGTTCATTTTTGTCTATTATTCTACGTGGATGGGGACATAGCTGAACTTGTCCTTTAGAATCCCATCCACGACTGCCTTGACAATTTCTTCGAAATTCGTTTCGCTCGTCTTTGAATCACGTATTCGTATTCGATAACGCCTCCTTCGAACTCTATATTGCTTTCGCCTTCACCTATTTTAGAAAGACGAAGGCGTTATACTAGCACTCCTTCTAGCCCTCCTATCGACTATGACCATTCTCGCTCGATATTGCTATATCTTCATCCTAAACTCCTCGCCCTCCTTCTCGCCCTATAATCATCTCCTCGCTCTCCTTCTCGCCCTATAATCATTGTCATGACCTTCTAATCGAGTAAATCTAAGTCATTCTCTAATCGTGTCCTCAACCTACTCTCAAGAGACCATAACTTTAAGGTCTCTAAATTATTTTATTTTACTTGAACCCATACTAATCCTTATTGCGCGTCATCTTAAACATTTCCTTCTTGCGTTAATCCATGACTATCTTCGCCTTATTGGAATCACGACGCTAATGCAAGTTTTCATTAAACGTCGTTCCCTTGTCTTGATTTGACTATGCTTCCCCATCGATACCCCCTTGCGTCCTCTCACCCCCTACTAATTCTTAATTTCGAGGACGAAATTCTTTTAAGTTGGGTAGGATGTAAAACCCCTAAATTTCTACTAATTTTATTCTTATTAATATTTGTATGTATTTAAAAATTTTGTACTGTACGTCGCGTAGTCGTATTTTACGTCGCGCACGAAATTTTATTTTTGCTCGACGAGTGCGAATATGTGCGAGCGTATATATTTTAGAAAAATATTTTATTTATTATTTTAGAATTTCAAATAATATAATAAATAGTTTTGCTATCATTTCTAACTTGTAAAAGTTATTAATAATAAATAATATTTTCGTATACTAGAAAGGCATAATTATGTAAAGAATATTTTGCATACATATATATCGTAATTATCTATTGGTCTATTTTAAATAAAAAATATAATTTTTGAGATTCATTAATAGTAATATTTTATTGTTCAAAAGATATTTAAAAATATTTATTATTTTCGAAATTATTATTATTGGTATTTTGAAAAATATTTTTGGAAGTTATTTTGGCCATTTAAACCTTGATTTAATGTTTGGAATTATTTAAAAATATTAAGCTAATATCTATAATTGATTTGATTTTAAACTAAGGGATTTAATTTGATTTAAATGAGATTTGGATTTGGATATTGATTTGATTTGCTTTTAAATTAAATTTGGAAATATCCAAATTGGGTTTAAACTATTCCTAGTTCCTATCTAAGTGGGAATTCCCACATCCTATAAATATAGGCAGGTACTCCTCCATATTATTTCATCCACCAAATTTCCACAAGTGCAGTGCCTCGTGTCCGTGTTCCACGTCCCAATTTCTTATTCCAATGTTATTACAAATACATTATCTCCTTTCTCGTGTCGGACACACCCCGACATTTCCCATCTCCAAATCCTTAAACTCTAACCCTAACCCAAATTTCTATGGCCGACCTTGCCGCTGCCCTGTTCCGTGGATGCCAAGGTTCCCGACCATCAACCATCCCCGTAACCACCATCCCAATCCGGACCATCACCATCTAGCTCTGCAGACTAGCCCCGGCCACCATCTCGTCCACCCCCAGCTACGCCATTATCCAACCAGCCCTTCCCGACCGCTGCCACAACGACACAACCACCATCACCGGCGAACGACGCCGGCGTTCCCGACAACCCCGTCCCCTCGGCAACCACCGATCACCACCTTTAATACCCGACCACCACCGTGGTCACCATCCGAAAAAACCACCGTCACCGGCGCCAACGCCGGTGACCAGAGAAAAATGCAACATAAAAATTAAAACCAGCCTCGACTCACCTATCGAGCGCCGACCCATCTCCTTCGGCAAACCGCGCAGCCCCGATCGCCCCCGTCTTCTTCACTCCTCCTCTGCGGCCGGATCAGCCACCGCCGGACCACCGAAACCCTTTCCCCCGTTCCCTCTTCGCTCCTCCGCGAGTGGCGCACCACCGCAGCGCCACTCTCCGCCTCCCAGCGCCTCCAGCCACCGGGAAAACCTCCGTCCCCTTCCTCTTCATCCCCGCGCCCGACCGTCTGGAAACGCCGCCCGACCGGCTTTCCTCCGCCTCCTCTTTCCGAGCCCCTTCGCCGTCCCCTTCCCGTACAGCACCCTCCGCGTGGCCGAGAACTGTCCACGCCGCCACCACCCACCGTCCTTGGCCCTGGCCTTCCACCGCCTGGCCGCCCGCCGTAACCCTCTCGTCGTCGACCAAGCCCAGCAGCGCTCCACTCCACCCAGCGCTCCTCCCTCTCTTCCTCCGCTCACTGAGAATCCCCGCGCGCACCCTCCGCCGCTTGCGCCGCCGTCAGCGCCCGGCGCTCCTCTCCCGACCCTCCGTTCACCAACCCGCTCCTTCTCTCTCTAATCCCTCTTTCCCCTTTTTTTTTTGGAAAGCAGCAGAAGTGAGCTGCTGTATTGATTTTTTTCGGTTTTATTTATTATACTGTTTTATTTTCTTTTCTCTTTTCTTACTTCTTTTCTCTCTCTCTCTCTCTACTTCTCCTCCGGCTCTATGTGAGTATGATTTCTTTTCGTTTTTTTACACAGGTGTTCCTCTTTCGAGGCACAGGTGTTCCTCTTTCGAGGGAGGACAGCCTGTAGGTGATTGGTTATTTTTATGTTTTATATTTTTTAACTTTTAACTGATCCTTATTATTATTATAATTATTTTTACTGTTAGTTGATATCAGTAATATTGAGTATTAATATTATTATCATCTCATTATTATTATTATTATTAATTTATTTTACTTTACCACTGTTAGTAAATCTGTAATTATTATTATTATTATTATTATTATCATTATTATTATTAGTTTTATTATTATAATTATCATCATTACTATTATTAACCATTATTACTTTTTGTTAATCATTATTCACTATTATTATTTCATTATAACTATTATTATTAGGATTATTATTAGAATTATTAGTATTTTGGAAAAAAAAATATCTATGAGTATGTGTATCAAATATTTGGCCATCATTATTATTATTACCTGCTACTTCATCCAAGACTTTTATACATTTACAAAATTTACTTTTTGTATCAAAATATTTTTTAGGATTCTGAAATTATCAATATATATCCGTATTCGGGAGTTATAGTTTTTGGCCTAAATTAGTTATTAATATTCCAATTTAGTTATTTGAAATATTTTATGAAGTATAGTTATTATCTATTTTTTTTTTAAACTTTGACTTCTAGTCTAAATCGAGTTATTTCTCTATTTTTCAAATAGTGTTTTGTTAGTAAATATAACTTCTCATATTAGAAATACTTTCCTAAAATTTTATATATATTATTCTTCCAAATTCCTTCGATCTTTCTCCAACCCGTGACTAGGCCCATTATTACTATTCCTTTGCCAATTCCAAACTACCTTATGTCCACCCTAACTAAGTTGACCGTCCTGGACCCGATGGAACCATCCGTGCCACTATCCGAGGTCCTCTTGTACAGTTATTACACCAAAGTCGTCGATCGTGCCACCATGAACATCGCAGCACACCGGACGCAATATCAGGCAAGACACCTTGCCATTAGCTGTTTACTTATTGTAGCTCATATGTCATGCATGTCTATTATTTTTTTTATGCAAAATAAACTGTGATACATAGCATAACTGTTAGAACTTATCGTTCATTTTATTTCCTGCTGTGTATTATTTTTTTTACAAATTAAACCTAGATTTAAGGGACCACCTTGTGTGTTGCATTCATTGGCCTTGACACGTTGTAAACACGAAGTTGTGTGTCGCATGTAGAACACGGAAGTGCGTGATTGGCTGGCCACCAGTACGTACAAGCCGTGCGATAGGAATAACCGCTAATAGAGGTTGCATGATAGTTTGACTTAGCGGTTATAGAGGTTACTGTTGTGGATACAACATGGTAGGCATTGGGTGGGAAGAACATCTCCTTAATGTATGGGTCATTTATGTACTGCCCTGATTGTCGGTTATCTCCAGTGGGAGGTACGGTCCTGCTAGCCGGTTATCTCCAGTGGGAGGTACGGTCCTGATTGCCGGTTATCTCCAGTGGGAGGTACGGTCCTGATTCCTAATTTCTGACTGACCCGGCCCATGCGTCAAAGGTTTGTTCTTTATTGCATATTCACTATAGTACGGTTAGGTACCCTATTGTATGTGTCATGGCATGGAAAGATACGTCGCCGTGAATTAGTTTACCATCTCCTGTCCTTGTTTGGTTGGGGGGATGGTACGCTCGTTCAGTAGGTGCGTATTGGACTATGTTATAAATTCGATTGACTTATTTAGTGAGCAATATTTATTCAGTTTATATGGCATGCTATGATGTGTCTTGTTACGTCCCTCTAAGGACCTGGTTGTCTTGCCAGGTGTGTGTTATTATCTTTCGCAAGTGCTTTAGCTCTAGCCGTGATCTTCGCTGTTTCACGAGAATGATTGCATTTGGATCGTCTTCGCTTCGTTCGCCACTCATTACATTTTCTATGTACTTTTCTTTATTTTGTTGGTAGTGGATTTGTCTCCGCCCAACATATTGTATGAAGACAAATTTATTCTCATTATATGATCTTTTATTTAATTATTCTGTGTGGATGAGATTAGTTGTGGTTTTACTGCATTTTACAGCTTATGTATTTATACGAGGCTTCCATATATTGGAGTATACTTCGTATGAATACAGCTGGCATGTCTACGTTCCTAGTCCTACGTATTTTGGGACTGGGGCGTTACACCAGGAGAGAGGACAAGAACCGTTGATGAGCAAGGGATATTTGCCTAGAGGGCTAGGCTAGGTAAGCAAGTCTTTGGGGACTGCGTGATCCAAGGTAGCACGTCCATCGAAATCCTCAGAACACATAATAAACATCATTAGCATATATTAATAAAATAATGACAGAAAGCACAAGGATGGCAGAAGGCTATACCGTGTCGGTCCCGCAAGTAGTACAGGGATCTAGTACGGAAATTGAAACACACAGATTGATGCGGACACGCAAACCAAGACGTACATATATATTGAGATGCACACGAGAATCGAGAAGACTCGAATAATGAGACAAACGGAAAACAGAATGCGCACGTAAATTGAGACGTACACATAGATCGAGGAATCACGAATATCGATATAGCATACAAATCAATGCGACATATAAATCGAGGCGGCACGTAAATCAGTGCGTGCCCGCAAATCGAAGCGACAAAAAAATTGAGATGGACACAAAGGCCGAGGCAAAAAAACTAAGGCAGTATGCAAACCGAGATGGCACGTTACCCGAGGCAGCACGGGGCTCGAGGCATCCTGCTGCCCGAGGTAGCACGTGCATCGAGGTAGCACGGGGACTGAGATTGCACACACACCAAGGTGCACGCAAACTGAGACGACACACAAATCAAGGGGGCACAAAAAATGAGGCGGTAAATGCACTAAGGTACACGCAAACCAATAGCTTGCACCCCAAGGCAGCACGTATAACAAGGGAGTGTGCTGCACGAGGGTACACTGGTCGAGGTAGCACTCTGCATAGGGCAGCACGCTGCTCGAGACAACACGTGTCCCGAGGTATGCAGAACGTGGGGCTCGCTCTCCGAGGACACACTGCCCAAGGCCAGCTCATCGCTCGAGCAGCACGGGGCTGGAGGCGTCCCGCTGCTCGAAGCGGCGCTGCCCTCAAGGTGCGACGGCGGCGATGGTCGCCGGTAAAGGAAAGAGTGGGGCGGAGGAGTTGTCGGGGCGGCCAAGTCGGGACGGCTTACTGGCGGAGGAGGGAGGACAACGGTGGCGGTGCTGCGCTCGTTGGCTGAAGAAGATGACGATGACGACGAGGGCGGCGGTGGCTGCGGCTCGCGACGACGAGAGGAAGGGAAAAGGAGGTGGTGGCTGGAAGTGGTGGCTACGGCGGGTTGGGACGCATCGACGACGGTGGCCGAAGGCATCGGAATGAGCAGGGGAGAGAGACAGAGAACTAAGTGAGAGTGAGGGGTAAGAGTGAGGGAGTGAGGGAGTGAGGGGGTGAGCGGCTGCTCCCATGGGGAAGTTGAGAGGGAGGAGAGAGAGAGATGAGAGGAAAATGGGAGGGTGGTCTCGAGTAAAGGGACAAAGGGAGAGGGAGAGAGAAAGGTTAGGGGGCTGCTGTGAGGAGAAGAGATGGGAGTTAGGTAGGGAGAGTATAGGTTGGGGTTAGGTGAAAAAGTGTGGAGAGAGAGAGGGGGGGTAGATATAGGATCAAAAAAAATAATAGTAGCAATAATAATAATAATGAGGATAAAATTCACCTCCAAGAATATAATAGAAAATTTTTAAGAATACCCAAATTTAAAAATCCTCCAATTACAAAAATACAGTCATATACCTATTTTAAAAATAGGAATTTGACATCCTACCCACCTTACAAAAATTTCGTCCTCAAAATTTTGAAATCATCAAAAATAGGATTATATATATATATATATATATATATATATATATATATATATATATATATATATATATATATATATATATCTACCCACCTTATAGAAATCAAGTAATACAACTAGAAATGAACAAAATCTCAATATGAAAACATCAAAGAGAACAATATCTGGCTACACAAATCAACTCATGAAGTACACACAAAACACCAAGGAACCTCGAAAATCAAACTCTCACATGCACGAAATAATCCCATAAATCAAAACAGGTACAAAATATCAAAAACAATGTCTGAGAACCTGAAATCCCAACTACATAAAAATCCACAAAATCATAAAATACAGGATATATCTCTCAAACCGACGATCGTAGTTTCCTAATATCCGAAAAATATGTGTGTCATGATCATTCTCTGCCATGCCATCCGGAATGGCTGCAAAAGATTCATCATGGCACTATAATTGAGCGGCTGCAACTTTCGCTACCATGCCATCAAGGTATAACTAGGGTCACCCGGTCACTCTTGACAAGTACCCAAAATGAATCAAATTTATAACCCAAATGTCCAAGTCATTAAAATTACAAAACATCTAACAATATAACATGAAAGTCCTAGAAAAAATAATAAAAATCCAAAATCCAGGTGAATCATAATATACATCCAAAAACACCTTCAATAATAACATAAGATAGTTTTCTAAGAAAATACTCCAAAATCTATGTCAAAACATAATATATAGAAAGTGTATCTATAATAAAAAATATCTGAAACAGATAGTCATGATTGCGGAACTGTCCAGAATCAAAGGAGCTGAATTGATACAAGAATATCTATTAGACACTCAACCAATACTAAAATATCAAATCTCTGAGTCCTGATGAAATCTTCATTCCACAGCAATCAAGCCAACCCTCGAAGAGGGCGATAATGATACTAAATCAACACGAAGTCAACGCACGAAATGGATAACAGAAAAATCAAACAAGGCGATACATTGGTAGAGAGCACAGAACCCAAGATAAATAATCAAGTAACCCAATGATAGAGATAAGATAACATCTCATCAGATAAAATGATCGACATGACCAACTATAAGATCACATCTATCAAACAAGGATCAGGGGTAGATAACAACGAATAAGACATGGCAAAGCAAAATAGGTCCAGGTAGAGATAAGGACCAATTCATAAGTTCAAGAGAGCGAAGGACAAGTGTAACAAGTAGGAATACCAATGAATAGTGGACTAAGATCAATAATCATGTGATACCCAACAATATCTTAAAATGAGACCTGCATGGGCCACCACTAAAACTGTGTCACGCCCCAGTACCGAAATACGGGGACGGACGTCGGCCCGCTACACCGTATAAGGTACGAATACGTCATACAGCGATTACCGCTGTCAATCTTGTTGAGTATCCTCGCATGCAATCAATCTATGGCCTAAATTCGATCTCATATCCACAGGCAATAACAATAAAATTACAGCAAAAGAGATAATCATTTGGAAAGCATAAAATACTCATATGATAATTAAGAGTCTACAGTACAAGATAATAATGTAGACGAGTATACCTTCCCACAGTTCCTTGCATGGTCTGAAACTGAAGCACATCCTCCAAGTCAAGTCTGAAAGATCCACAGGGTCAGTCACATGCAATCTGGGAACAATCCAGGGTTGGTCAGGCCAACCGTAACAAGTACCAGAAAGGAAGGCTCAAAGATGGGAGAAGAAAAGCCAGCAGGATAAAATATAAAACAGAGCATATATGAACAGTAAATGAGGGTAAGGATAGTACGGTACCAACGTACGATAACAATCCACAACTGATACAGCTAAATAATCAACAATCATCATAAACTCCCTAACATCCAATAATACCTGCATCGCCAACTGGAACTCGATGTCAGCCAGCTTTGTAGGCAACAAGCCAAACAGTTTAGAAGAATAAGCAACCACTCAATTGCCTACGGCTTTCTATGTGGAGGTTGGGTTACCCCAACAATGCAAGTATGGGAATCCTCATATCGTGCCATCCCAGCAGGGTTAGCGGGGCCAAGTATAACAAGACAAGATAAGCACCGATCCTTCGTAAGGCCACCGTGCGAGCAAGAGAAGTACATAGTACATAATAGTAGTCGGATGCTGCCATCCACTAGTACGAACGGTAACAACATCCGTGGCGGCCAACCTGTAAATCATAACGAATGTCTGTATAAAGGCTAGTATTGTACGATCTCGAGATTTCTGCTCCTCCCAATGCTTCTACCAGTTTAAGTTACCTAGATTATCCCTACAGTTATCCAGAATCACATTCTGTGGTCACATGATCATCCTCCTAGATGTCGTACCTCAGTACGGGAACGCTAAGTAAGAATCAACTTTGGCACCTATAGTCTCAGTTGAGATTCATTCTCAGTGTTATGCAACAAGCAAGCAAGCAATCCTGACCACGCTAAGAATACAGTCCAACTACCAAGGTACCCGTACAGGTAATCATATCATATAGCTAGAATATCACGATTGCACCACAGTGCAATATAATCAAGGAGATAGCACCTCAAAGTGCCAGTAGACAAGGAGCACCTCAGTGTAAAATTAGGGCCAGTACCTCAAAGGGTAAACTGGACTTATAGCACGGATACAAGTAGTCATGTCAGGAACAAGGACAAATCTGTCAGTCACATGAAATCATCTGCCCACATCGTGGCATGGATATCAAGTCATGCACATGGTCGGGATCTCTACTAGAATAGCATCTCGAGCATGCGTGGGAGCCTACAGCTCTAATCATCAAGTCGATCTATCCACCGGATCAATCTCTCAGTAGTCTACCATCTATGATGGAATAAATATCATGTCAGGAAAGAGGATCACCAAATACCAAGCTAGTCACTATAAACAATGATAGGCCCTCTGGCTCACAAGAATCCTCTGAATCAAAGATCATAAGCTATCAGCAAATAAGTCTCACAGCTATCAAGATATAGAAATCAAACTAAGTTTTGGGCGTTTGGGAGGTCGAGTAAAGATCATGTAATGATGTCCTCTATATTCTTTTCGTTCTGCGGAACACTCGCACAATCATCAAAATCCAGAAATTCAAATGGTCATATCTGATCAGAATAAATGCCATCTAAAAAGAAATGGAAACACTATCCAAAAGTCCACATGAGTCTATCAAATCAATATCCCGGGAATTATACTCTACATAATACTCAATCCTCAGACATATCCAAGGTCACAATCCCGATACATAGGACAACTGTCAGCCCTATCTAGCTAGACTAGGATAACTCCTAGAATGAATAGTCAGGGACAAAAAATATTAATTAATGCCGCCAGAAAAATGACAAGGATTGCATGAACCACTCTGGAGCAGATTCTACAACCCTTACACCAAATAAGGACCAGGATTGCAGACCGTCTTCCGAGTGGAACCGTGCTCCTCACGCTATCTGACAAACAAGACAGGTCAAGTAGCTAGGCGACTAATCTAGTCATGAGTCTACCTAGCATGTACTAGAATCAGGTAAACTATACTATGATAAACGTGCATGCGTCTGGTTCAGTAAACCAAAGGAACAGTTCTGCCCAAATCTTCGAACCAAATTCCGGACCGGGAATTCTGGAAAAAATTCAGTAGAGTCTCTTTTGTATTCTGTACGGGAGCTCCCAGCGAATTGGGGCTAAATCCACTCGACGGAACCCGCCGTAGAATCACAAACCGATAACGTTAAGTAAAGGGTTTCAGCAGCACTATAATGCGTACTGGAAACCAAACTGTAGCCGAGAACACTAAGTCTCGGCCTCCAGCAGCACTACAATGCGTACTGGGCGCCAAGCCAACACATGCAATAAGAATTGCCACGCATGGCGCACCAAGACCCACAGTCATATCCAAACCATAAGCACAGTCACAGAAATAGTTAGCCAAAGCCATCACCCAACTGCGAGTCGGAGACGGGGTACATGGAGACAATCCATAATGTGAGTCGTGCTCGTGTCCTCAGAGGTATGGATGACCCGTCCGAGTTGTCCGATATGGCTTGACCCGGTATCGAATCAAGCTATCCTAAGTTATCATCATGACAGTTCTACTACTATGCTATACTACTCACAGTTATACATTTACAGTTACAAATGAATTAAATACAATAAAATCTAGAAAAGAGGGCAAGAATCGTCGATGAGCAAGGGATACTTGCCTAGAGGGCTCGGCTAGGTAAGCAAGTCTTCGGCGATCGCGATCCAAGGTAGCACGTCCATCGAAGTCCTCGAAACACACAATAAATAATCATTAGCATATATTAATAAAATAATAACAGGGAGCACAAGGATGGAAGAAGGCTATATCGTATGGGTCCCGCAAGTAGTACATAGATCTGGCACGAAAACTGAGGCATGCAGATCGACACAGACATGCAAACCGAGATGTGTACGTTTATCGAGACGTACATGAGAATCGAGATGACTCGAATATCGAGACAAACGAGAAACAGAATACGCACATAAATCGAAACGAGTACATAGTTTAAGGAATCATGAATATTAAAATGGCGCACAAATTAGTGCATGTACGCAAATCGAAGTGACACAAAAATCGAGATAAGCACAAAGGCCGAGGCAAGAAAACCAAGGTGGTGCACAAACCGAGATGGCACGTTGACCGAGACAACGCAGGACTGGAGGCATCCTGCTGCTCGAGGTAGCACGTATATCGAGGTAGCACAGGGATCAAGATCACACACACACACCAAGCTGCATGCAAACCGAGATGACACACAAATCAAGGGGCACAAAAAACGAGGCGGTACATGTACCAAGGTACACGCAAACCAATGGCTCGTACCCTAAGGCAGTACGCATAACAAGGGAGCATGATGCACGAGGGCACACTGCTCGAGGTAGCATACTGCACAAGGTAGCACGCTGCTCGAGATAGCACGTGTCCCAAGGCACGCAGAACGAAGAGGCTCGCTTACCGAGGAAACGCTGCCCCAAGGCCAGTTCGTCGCTCGAGCAACGCGAGGCTCGAGGCATCTCGCTGCTCGAAGCGGTACTGCCCTTAAGGCACGACGACGGTGATGGTCGCCGAAAAAGGAAAGCGAGATTAGCGGAGGAGTTGTCGGAGCGGCCAAGTCGGGGCGGCTTACTGGCGGAGGAGGGAGAATAGCGGTGGCGGTGCTGTGCCCGCTGGCCGGAGAAGATGGCGACGACGACGAGGGCAACGGTGGATGCGACTCACGACGATGAGAGGAAGGAAAAAGGAGGTGGTGGCTGGAAGTGGTAGCTATGGCAGACTGGGACGCACCGACGACGGTAGACGGAGGTGCCGGAACGAGCGGAGAAGAGAGACAGAGAGCTGAGTGAGAGTGAGAAGGAGGAGAGCTCGGGAGTGGAGGGTGAGCGACAGCTCTAATGGGGAAGTTGAGAGGGAGGAGAGAGAGAGATTAGAGAAAAATAGGGGGGTGGTCTCCAGTAAAGGGACAGAGGGATGGGAAGACAGAGAGAGAGAGAGAAAGGTTGGGGGGCTGCTGTGAGGAGAAGAGAGGAAAATTAGGTAGGAAGAGTATGGGTTGGGGTTAGGTGAGAAATGGTGGAGAGAGAGAGGGGGTAGATATAGGATCATGAAAAATAATAGTAGCAATAATAATAATGAGGATAAAATTCACCTCCAAGAAAATAATAGAAATTTTTTAAGAATACCCAAATTTAAAAATCCTCCAATTATAAAAATATAGTCATATACCTATTTTAAAAATAGGGGATTTGACAGTTTTTCCAAGGGTCAATGCTTCCCATGGGACTTCAACAGTAATTAGAGCAAACACAACATATTGCCACCTCGTATTCAATAGCCTCAACACCCTTTTCGAGAGCACTCTGTCCAATAATATTGTGCACATCAAAAAGCTTCTGAATGTCGTTATATCATCAACAGAGTAAAAAAAATCATGTACCGGTTTGACCTCCACCATTACACTATGCAAAATCTTAAGATTTTTACTATAATTTTTGTATTCAATGTAATAAACTTCTTTGTATTTCACAAGTCTTGTAAAAGTTTTGTTAGTCCCGGGGCGAGAAATTAGATAGAAAACAGGTGAGAATGAGATCAGAGGGTGTGAGCAAAAAAAACTTTTACACTGAACAACCTCAAGATCCTCGAAGATTAAAATAACAATAGTGAACAGATTACAATACAGAAATAGAGAGAAAAGAAGATCCCTCGTTCTTCCTTGCAAACGTGTTGCAATTGGGACAGAACGAGTTATAATAATCTTAACGAAAGATGAAATAGAGAGAAGTTGCTGGGGTGTAAAAACACCGTTGCTCAAAGCAAGATTCGCCCCACACGATCTGCTTTCAGGAACCAGCAAGTTCGAAGAACTTCTGGAGCGCTCGAAGTCACCTCTGTTCTGACTCCTCGGATTTTTGGACGTGCAATGGCGGTAGCAGTTCTCTCTCTCTCTCTCTCTGATTTCTATTTTTTGGATCACCCCTCAAAGGAGGCCAGAAGAGAGTATATATAGAGAGAAAGAGGAAGCCCTAGCCGCTCAATCAGTTCTGGAAAGATCCCACAAAGATAGCCACGAATTAATTTTAAATCCCACAAAAATAGGATCTGAATTAATTCAAATCAAATTTGAATCAAACTTTCCAGTAACTGACTTAAGGCCATAACTGCCTGCGCGATCAGCGGAACCAATCATGTAGCAGCAGCACTGTCGTATGGACATATGGTTGTATGAGCCGCATTGACCGCATGAGCCGTTTTGACCGCATGAGCCGTATGGACCGCATGACCGCATAAGCCGCATGAGCGCATGGCCGCATGAGCCGCATGGGCACATGGTCGCATAAGCAGTATGGCCGCATGAGCCGTATGAGTGCATGGCCACATAAACCGTATTAGCGCATGGCCGCATGAGCCACTTGGACCTCATAAGCCGCATGGCCGCATGCGGACTGCATATGTATCCGCGCATCAAGAAGCGCACAAAGCGCCTTACGACGATGCTGACGTGCTAAGTGCAAAGTACGCCAACAAAATGCCATATTACGCCTCATGAGCCCATGAACCCGAGTTCGAGTCCGAGTCTGAGTCGCTAAGCCCCTTTGGGGCTTAGCTCCGAAGGGAATAAATCCAAGAAAGTGACAAAAGCATTAATGCTTTCTTTATGAAGTCTTAACCTTACCTCCTAGTAAAATATCCCACATGGTTCCCTCCTCAGGGTCACCACCCCATGTGCATCTATCAACACCTCACTTGGTATTATATTGAGATACTCACTTGGATGCTTTTCCAATGTGGAACTATCTTTCTAGGCTTGAAAGAGAGCAAGCTCTTCTCAAGTCAAGGAAAAGCTCCAACAATCCTCCACATATCTCAATATATGGGTTTGAGCGTTCCCCATAGTAAATGCCCATTATGCATTAGGATAGATGTCGCTGACGACTTAAATCTTCCCGCATGGGTTAAACAACAGTATGATATAAGAATAGACGAAACCTTGAATTTTGTATCAGAGCTGCAATTTTTCCCACTCACACAATGTAGTCATCTATGCTTCTGGATGCACATTAAAGGCCTTGTGCCAGCCTGGTTTTGGTGTATGTATTTTGGGTGTCTACAAGTTTACCCTCAAGAGACGGCCTGTATCTCTATCCATACACTCTAGGTAAGTTCTTTTAAAGAGTCCTTGGCATGAAGCGTTGTGCTTTCGTGCGGTGCTACGCCGCTATGACATGGCTTAAAGCCGAGGCTTTATCCCTGACTGGGTACCTCATCATAGAGTCATACTACTGCAGCATGAGGTCACAAACCTCTTTTTAGTGCCAAACTACCTAGCATAAAGCCTTGCGCTTCTGTGCGGTGTTATACCGCTATGACATGGCTTACAAAGTCGAGGCTTTACCCTACCTGGTACCTCTTCATGGTGTCATGCCACTGTAACATGAGGACACTGGCCTCTTTGTAGTGCTGTCTACCACTCTTCATTTATACTATACAACATTAGGCTACCTGCCTATAAGCGGTGCTACACCGTAGTGACATGGCTCGCTAAGCCGAGGCATTACCCCTACCTAGGAACCTTATTGTGGTGTCACCCCACTGTAGCATGGAGTCTATGAGCTCCTTTGTAGTATTGCGCCACCGTGCTTCCTGTAAAGCACAACAGACATTCACTCTGTCTGAGAACTCATTAAGGCGTCGAAGCCATCCTCTCCATAGGATTTGTTCTCTGCAGAGAACAATAGTAGACAACAGTAGTTGTGGGTACGTATCCCTTCCATGTCCCTCAGGACTATGTACCCACTGTTACCTGATATTGTCTCAATCAGTGGTCCTTCCTTGAACCAAAAGCTAGATGCCTAATAGATTTCTCTTTGAACTAATAGCATAAATCTTTATGGTAGGATTACACAGTTACAATATCAGAATGTCTTCAAGCCCATTTTTCTTGCTGAGTCATCGACTAGCTGGCACTTGAGGCCCTTTATGAACGGATCCGCCAGGTTCTCCTGACTCCGAACATCAATTACAGCAATAGTACCCCTCTTGATGAGATCGTTTACTGCGCTGTGCTTCAGCCTCACAGTTCTCTTCTTCTCGTTGAATAGGTCATTCGATGCCACTGCTGCAGTCGTCTGGTTGTCACAGTATATCGGTATCACCGGTATCTGAGCCCCAACCACTGGAAGATCATACATGAGCTCCCGAAGCCACTCTACTTCATCTGCGGCAGTTTCTAGTGCATAGAACTCAGATTCAATAAAGGAGCGAGAGAGTATAGTATGATTCTTCGACTTCCATGATATAGCAGCTCTACCCAAGGAAAAGACGTATCTACCGGTGGATCTCTCGCTCTCCACCTCTGAACACCAGCTAGCATCACTGAAGCCTTCTACTACTGTCGGATACCTGCTGTAGTACAGTACATATGTCTGAGTCTTCTTGAGATATCTTATTACCCGCTTCACAACTTTTCAGTACTTAATGCCTGGGTTGCTCGTGAACCGGCTCAGCATTCCCACGGCGAAGGCTATGTCAGGCCTTGTGGCAGTAGTAGCGTACATCAAGCTCCCAATAACGCTAGAATACTCCAGCTGCCTGTAAGGCGTATCGATCCCTGGAAGATTCTGATACCCGTAGCGTGTGAGCATATTCTCAATGTAGTAAGATTGTGACAATGCCACTCCAGTGTCTGTTCGAATAATCTTTATGCCCAAGATCATATCAGCATTCCCCAAGTCCTTCATACTGAACTTGGTCGAGAGAAACTTCTTTGTTTCTATGACACATCCTACATCCGAGCCTAGGATTTGCATGTCATCCACGTATAGACAAACGATGACTCCTCTTCCATCAGAGAACTTTGTGTAAACATATTTGTCTGTTTCGCTGAACCTGTAGCCATTTGATGTAATAACCTTGTCAAACTTCTCATGCCATATTTTGGGAGCCTGATTCAAATCGTACAGGGATTTCACCAACTTGCAGACTTTGCCTTCAAGACCTTTGACGACAAATCCATCTGGCTGTTGCATGTAAATCTCTTCGGTCAGCTCACCATTAAGGAATGCTATTTTTATATCCATCTGATGTATCACCAACTTATGTATAGATGCTAGAGCGATTAATATTCTGATGGTGGTCATTCGTGCTACTGGAGCGTACGTGTCAAAGTAGTCTTGTTTCTAGGAAAATCTCTTGGCTACCAGCCTGACCTTGAACTTGTCAATAGTTTCATCTGCCTTCATCTTCTTCTTGAAGATCCATTTAAATCCGATGGGTTTTGCTCCTTCAGGTAGATCTACTAACACCCATGTGTTATTGGAGGTGATAGAGTCAAACTCGTCATTCACCGCCTCCTTCCAGAAGATAGCATCTCTGGTCTTCATTGCCTCATCATAGGTAAGCGGATCTGCTTCCACATGATAGGTGAAAAAGTCATCTCCGAAGTCTTTCGGACTCCTCACTCGCTTAGCTGACGGCTCTACGAGTTCTGGGTCAAACGTTGTTTCATCAACAACAGCTTCTTCTTGGACTACTACATCGTTGGAAACCTCAGCTTCCTTTCCACCATCATTATTCTCCGGAATGTCCGCGAGAATAATGTTTTTGTGCCTTGTAAATTTTGTCTTCAAAGTACTCTGTATCACGAGATTCGATAACATGGTTAGACTCCAAGTCAAAGAACCTTCAAGCATCACTCTTCTCGGCATACCCCAAGAAGATCGTCTTTGTAGTCCTTGTTCCGAGCTTCTGAATCTTCAGATCCGGGAGCTTCATATATGCAAGACACCCCCATACTCGAATGATATTCAAGTTGGGTTTGACTTTGAACCAGAGTTCATGAGGAGTAATATCAGAAGTTGCATACGGTACTCTGTTCAGAATAAATGTGGTCGTCAATGCAGCTTCTCCCCAAAAGTACTTTGGAAGACCCGCAGTCAACAACATTGAGTTTATTATTTCTGTCAACGTTCTGTTCTTCCTTTCTGCTACTCCGTTGGACTGAAGAGAATACGGAGCAGTAGTCTCGTTGATGATTCCATGTTCTTTGCAGTACGATACGAAATCATGAGACCGATATTCTCCTCCTCGATCACTCCTCAATCTCTTGAGTTGTTGTCCAGTTTGCCTTTCAGCTTCAACCCTAAACTCCTTGAACTTCTCGAATGCTTCATCTTTTGTCTTGAGCAAGTAGACGAATGCGTACTTTGAGAAGTCATCGATGAAGGTTATGAAGTACTTCATTCTGGCCTTCGTGGAGAATTATTTGAAGTCACAAATATCGAAGTGCACCAACTCCAGAAGATCTTGCTTCGATTGACCCGATGAAAGAGTTTTCTTATGATCTTTGTCTGAGCACACACTTCACACTTCTCCATCTTACCCCCACATTTAGAGATAAGTCCTAGACTAGATATTTTGTTAATCCTTTTACAATGGACATGTCCTAGTCTATTATGCCACAACTCAAGAGTATAATCAGAATTGGAGATAGCATTAATATTCTCTGACTGGGTTACAAGCTGAAGCTTAAATATTCCTTCGGTATATAAAGCTTTTTCGAAGTATATTCCTTTAAGAGACATCACCATCTGGCTAGCATTAATATTCTTTGCAATCACAGGAACATGCTTCACATCTTGAAGCGTCAAAGTTTTCTCGAAAGTCAGTTTCAGCTCCACCGTCCCGATCCTTTGAACTTCAGCTAGTACCTGATTTGCCACCATAACCTTTTCAGAGGTTTGCTGGTATATGGTGAACCATTCCTTGCTCAAGCATACGTGGTAGATGGCACCAGTGTCGATCCACCAGTCAGAGTCAGTATCCACCGAAGTAACCTGAGCAACCATAGCAATACCGTCAGTAGTCATGGAAACCATATGTCACCCCCAGTTTCCAAAAATAGGGGTATTTTTGTCTTTTTTTTTCATTTTTAGATTATTTTGAAATTATTTATTTATTTATTGTAATATTTTGGGGTTATTTGAGTCGGGTTCGAATTTTAGCTCAATCTGACTTAAAACGGGGACCCGGGGTAGTGTTGACCCTAGTGGACCCACACACTAGTTAGCCATGGCCCACATGACATTTATTTTAGTTAGTGACTAGGCTAATTTATTTGGATTAGGATTAATTAGATTAATGTGTTAGAATGACCAAACTAGCCCCCGACTTAAACCCCTTTTAATGTATTGCTAATAGGCTAGAGAGGGGGGGTATTTTTGATATTTCCAATAGAATATAGCAGCCCATTATGGCCGGCCACCTCTAGGAGGGGATAGGCACAAGCCCCTTTGATATTTTCTATTCCTTCCATCTCATTTTCTCTCTCTTGTTCTTTCTCAAATTTCTAGAGAGCAACCTCTAGTGATTTTATCTCCAAATCCATCATTTCTTCCACCAAATCTCCTCCACTTCTTCTCTACTCCATGAAAGGAAGGTGCTAGCCAAGTTTGGAAGGATTCGAGGCTCGTTCGTGTCCTATTAGAATCTCTACGTGTCGGAAGGCTTTTTCCTTTGAATCTCTCTCCCGGAAGGTATAACCTCTCTTCTAAACCATCCCTACAAGCATATAGATTGAATTTTGACCCATAGGAATAACCCCCATGGTTTTGTGTCCATTCGAGTCCATTTCGTGTCCATTTGGACACTTGTAGAGGTGTCCTATGTGTAGGATCGTGTCCTAATGGGAAAACCCCTATTTGGACACATGGAGAATTATTTGTATATTGATTTGATGTTGTTCTAATATTTATTCCAGATTTTTACTATGTGTTTAGAATGAGTTTTCCTATGTATCATAGTGTATCATATTACCTATATCAATATATGTATATATATGGTGATATATATATATATATATATATATATATATATATATATATATATATATATATATATATATATATTTTTTTTTTTTTTTTTTTTTTTTTTTATATATCATAGTGTATCATATTACCTATATATATATATATATATATATATATATATATATATATATATATATATATATGATATGGTTTATATATATGTGGATATATAAATGATATGTTGGTGTGACACTTTGTGTTTGGTTGTGGGTGGTAGTGGTCGGCCAAGGGAGGAGTCCTTTGGTTGTGTATTGAAGGTGTTTGAGGAAATGGGATTGAGAGAGGTTTTGAGAATGGTGGTGGAATAGAGATTTGTATTTGTGCGTGTGTGTTGTATTATAGAGATTAGAGAGTGATTTTGGAGTGAGATTTGAAGGGGTTAGAGAGAGAGAGGCATGGAGTGATAGATATGGAGATAGAGAGGGTGAATAGATGGTGGAGTTGAAGGGGGAGGAAACCAACTAAAATTAGTCCAGTTTTGCACATTGTTGGCTGTCATCAACATGCCCTTGGCTGTCACTTGTGGCTGTCCCAATGACAGTCCCAATTCACCTTGGACTGTACACATTTCAGTCCCCATGTCCTGTATATATCAACCCTTAAATCCAGCACATAGTAGCCCCCAACCCAGCCTTGTGACAGCCCCAAAACTCAGCCATTAGGCAGTCCCAAACTATTCCATACCTGTCCTTAAATCACCCCCAATCCAGGCCTTAAATCAGCATATAGCATGCCCCATAACAAGTCCCAAAACAGTCCTATAAAACAGCCATGTTTTACACCTATATGGCTGTCCATGTTAATCCCAAACCACCATGCTAGCTATCCCAATACAAGTCCTAACAAACCAGCATAGCAGTCCATAACCTGCCTCTATGCATCAGCCATCAAGTTGTCCCAAACCAATCCTTAATTAACCCACATAGCAGTCCCCATTTCACCCATTTAACATCCCTCTTTAGGCCCTATAGGAACCCCCCATGGCCACCAAAAATTAGTCCCATATTTGTCCAGATTTAGCCATGGAAGCCCCTTGAAATCAGTCCTAATAATAGCCTTAAACCACACTTCAATGACAGCCCCTAGATAGCTACATGGCTATCCCCAAATGACAGCCCATGTACACCCTCCTAACCCCCATATTGCAGTCCACATGCCCTCAAACTTGGCCCCATACCAGCCCTTAACATAGCCAAAACAGTCCACCTTTAGGACCCTGAAATCAGTCCTAAGTAGCCCTTGTTCAGTCCAAAATATCCCCATGTGTGTGTGTGTGTTTGTGAGAGTTAGTGTGTGTTTGTGAGCCTTGTATTTGGGTATGTGTGTGAGTTTATATAGGAGAACCTATATGTGTATATATATGAGTTATATATGTATTATGGGTGTGAGTCTAGATACTATATGTGTGTGTTTGTAAGCCTATAAGAGTGAACCAAAACCATTTGTATGTGAGCCTATGTATATATATATATATGTGTGTGTATAGGAGCCATAGGTGTGTGTTTGTGAGAGTATATAGGTATTTGTGAGTGATATATGAGTATAGCTAGTAGCCTATAGGAGGGCCTATATGTAAACCTATAAGTAGAGCCTAGTGTGACTATGTGTAAGTGAGTGTGGTATCATGAGTGTTGTGTGTGAGTGTGTTAGGGAAATGTGAGAGTGATATGTGATATTGGTAAGGTATAGGTAAGGTAATGGGTAAATGATTAACATGTGGTCTAAGATGATCTAGATGACCTAGATACTGGTATTTCTTGGTAGGTAATGTTAGTATAGGATAGTATCTAGCTATCCTAGGAAAACTAGGCTAGTATTCCTAGGTTAGAGTGGTATGTGCAAGGTAATCGGGATTACCTTGGTAAGGGTAATGTAGGTAATGCCTAGAACTAAGGTATTTAAGTTTGGAGTCTAAGATAGAGTTAGAACTTGATTTCCTTGGTTGGTAATGATCAAATATAGTGCTCATAGACTAGTTTTGACGCCGGTTGACCATTTTGACCAAAAGTCAACCGAGAGTCAAACTTAGCCTTTAAGCGACTAGATTTGACTGAAACCAAACCAAAGTTGACCAGCTGACTGAAAGTCAACAGTTGGTCAACATGTGACTTGTTTGACCTAGGGTTGACTCCGAGTTGACCAGAGTTAACTTTTTGATCAAAAGTCAACTGTAAGTCAACCCTTGACCCAAATTGACCTAGTTTGACTTAGATTGATTTCCTGTGACCTTGTTTGACCTTGATTGTCCTAGTGTGACCCAGTTTGGCTTAGTATGACCTAGTATGACCTAGTTTAGCTTGGTGTGACTTAGGTTTGACCTAGATTGACCTAGAATTCATTTAGAATGCATTGTAATGCATCTTATTATCATTTTTGGACTCATAGTGACTTGTACTGTTCTATAGGAGACAGATACCACTCCTCGGATAGTATATTCTCTTCAGACACTCAGACTATCAGGAGAGTACATTCTCTGACCGTTTCATACTTGTCTGGATTTATATTCTTGCTCTAGATTACTGTACTTGATGCTGACACGATTGTTATTACGGATTGGTACTATATGGATCTCCTTTTGGGATGTTATCCCCTTGTATTCACTAGATACATATTGTGATGTGCGTTTCACTTCCATATTGTATTTATTGAATACCTATATCCTTGTATACTCCTTGTGCATATTGTACTCTCAGTATCACGTGAGTCCCAGGGATAGACCATTGTATACTATTGTATAACATTGTACAACTATTGTATAACATTGTACATCTATTGTATAATATTGTACATCTATTGTATAACATTGTACACTATTGTGCAAGATAACGTAACTGGAGTGGATCCTTGTGTATTGATTGGGGAGGGGGAGTAGAATTGGTTATGTACTTAAATCCTATTGTACAACATTGTATAACTATTGTATATGTCTATTGTATACCCATGTACAATGGAGTTACCATTGCATTTTCCTAGACCGTTTATATAACCATATTGTACTCTAAATCACAGTTGGCTTACAGTTCTTACTTATCATATTTAGATATTTTCTGTTATCAAATCTCTATTGTTTTTTATATACTTCTTTTTTTCAGCGTTTCATATATCTTACTCTATTGGATGCTTTATATTTTTTAATATGATATGAACTGCGTGAGATGTTTTGTGCTCGCTCTTGTCCTGACTGGACCTGTTAAAAATATTACAGAGGATTAGGCCTGCGTAGACACCTTCTATGGGACAGCTGTAGATGACTCGTGTGACCCAGATTTCCAGCCTGATCCACTAGCTTAGAGACTGAGGCTCCCTAGTCTAGGTTTTTACTATTTCTGTCTTCTGAGATCTGGATTGTATATATTCTTTCATATTCAGTATTAGATACTTGTATTGAGTTGGATGTTCTGTTTTGTATGGCAGTAGACACTTAGACTCTCTCTCTGATTGTATCCTGTGGATCTTTATTGCAGTATTTATCTATCTATCTTTTATTTTCATCATTCTGTCTTAGATGTGATTGAGACTGTATATTGCTATGTCACCTCCATTCAGAGTGTATATACTGTACAGGTACCTTTATATTATTAGATGATTGACCTAGGACAGCGTTCTACCGCCGACACTGCGGTGTAGGCTGGGCGTTGTTACGTTCTTGTACCCTCACAGTGGGTGCGGGTCGTGACACGTTTTTAGTGGTGGCCCATGCAGGTCGAGTTTATGTAGTGGTATTCGAACTAGAGTATCACTACAACCTGCAGTAGGATTAGGATATTCTTGAGGTACTCAATCACATTAGGAAAATCTCTTAACCTGATTCTTGTTATCAAATTCTTGCTACTTTAATACTTCCTTTTGAAATAAACTGTCCTTCCTTGATTTATCGATTCTTTCTCAGCAATTGTTTCTTTAATCTGTCTCCAGGATGGTTGAGACGAGATCACATCGCCAGGGCCAGGAGGACGCCGATGAGAGGTCTGCCACCTCTCATATCCAGCAGCCAGCCCCCGGTACCGCAGCCCAGTCATGCCAGCTGGGGTAGGCATTTCAGCTGTGTTTGGAGGAGCCCCTCCACCAGCAGCAGGGGGTATGCCTTCACTAGTTCGGAGGCAGGACCCAGTCATTCTAGAGGTGCCTTTCCAGCAGCCGCCTCCTACAGAACACGTGGACGCGGTTCAGATGTTCGCTTACTTTCAGCAGTTTATGCAGCAGCAGCAGGCCCGACAGGATAGGAGCATAGAGTTGGCCCTTACGACAGTTGCAGCCCGACCAGTGGTTCAGCAGCCGAAGACACCGGGGATAGAGCAGTTCCAGAAGATGAGCCCCAGAGACTTCCTGGGGACGGAGGGGATTCTATATGCTGACGAGTGGATCGAGCATAGAGAGGAGATCTTTCGCCTAGCCCGAATACCGGCAGATCTCCAGATAGAGGCAGCAGCTAGCCGGATACGAGATCTTGCTTGCACCTGGTATCAGTTAGACCCCAGGATGGGGGTAGCTGGACAGACCTGAGAGGAGTTCAAGGGCTTCTTCAAGAAGAAGTTCTTTCCAGATTCAGCGCTCAGAGCTTTAGATCGCAGTTCGAGAGCCTAGTTCAGGGGAGCCTGTCAGTGGAGGAGTACGCTAGGGAGTTTGGCCGCCTCAGCAGATTCGTGGAGGGTTTGAGCGAGGCGGCGAAGGCCCAGAGGTTCCGGAAGGGTCTGGTCAAGGAAGTCAAGTCCTTGACCAAGGGCAACAGGGATGCCACTTTTGAGGAGATTTTGACGGGAGCCTTATTGACGGAGGATGATCTTGAGCTTAGGCTCAAGAGGGGGCGAGATCCAGTTGGGGGCAGCAGCATCGGAGAACCGGCCAAGAGGCCGTACGTTCAGCATCAGTTTCAGCAGCAGTATCAGCAACCGAGGATCCACTTCCAGCAGCAGCAGAGGCCTGTTCAGTATCAGGGACAGAGACAGGTGCAGTATCAGCAGGCACCCAGGCAGCAGCAGAACACTATATACAACTTCTGTAAGAAGCAAGGCCATGGGTGGGACGACTGTAGGAAGAGGCTGGGTATGTGTCTACTTTACAGTTCAGCGGAGCATCAGTGTAGAGAGTGTCCCAAGAACCCGACACCATTGGCTCAGGTAGCACCAGGAGCTAGGGCTCCGGCAGGGCAGCCGAGGGGACCACCATTGCAGACCCAGCAGCAGATGTTCGTACAGCATCAGCAGCAGGCCGGGGGAGGCCAGCCAGGGCGAGCTTTCGCCATGACAGCCGAGAATGCTCAGGCCGTTGGAGATTTAGTTGCAGGTTCCGTTTCTTTGATTCAAATTCTGCAATTACTGCCTTGAAAATTCAGTTCCATCTATTCCTATATGTTTTCTCATTGTTGATAAGTTTGATCTGGTGTTTCAGTATGATTTAATTTTCTTCTGAGATAAGTCGTATGGGCTAGGTCGCCTCGAATATGAGATTTTAGAATCCTCTAGGGTCATGCTAGCAGGCATAGTGAGGACATATAGTCGGACTATGGACGTATTTCTCGGGTATGGGAATTTAAGGTTTTTGCTGCCAAGCGCACGGCAATGCGAAAATTTTAAATACCATAGTTCTAGAGGTATGTACCATAGTTGAGGACTCTGTGATTATCGTAGCCTTGCTCACTGGCATGACAAAGATTTTGAGTATCATGATGATTGGATAGACGCATACGATTATCGATTTGTGTGATTTTTTATGGTTTTGTTTTAAATTTTGAGGATGATTTCTTTTAAGGTGGATAGACTTATAGTGTCTATTTTAGAGTAATTTTAAATTTTATAAATTTAGTCATTTAATTCATGCTTTGATTCTTGAGATTTTAATCATTTTAATTTTTAGCCATGACTTGTGATTTCGATATTTTACTATTGTTGGTTTTAATTTCGAGGACGAAATTCCTTTAAGGTGGATAGATTTGTCACCTCCAGTTTCCAGAAACAGGCATATTTTTGTCTTTTTTTTCATTTTTAGATTATTTTGAAATTATTTATTTATTTATTGTAATATTTTGGGATTATTTGAGTCGGGTTCGAATTTCAGCTCAATCCGACTTGAAACGGGGACCCGGGGTAGTGTTGACCCTAGTGGACCCACACACTAGTTAGCCATGGCCCACATGACATTTATTTTAGTTAGTGACTAGGCTAATTTATTTGGATTAGGATTAATTAGATTAGTGTGTTAGAATGACCAAAGTAGCCCCCGACTTAAACCCCATTTAATGTATTGCTAATAAGCTAGAGAGGGGGGGTATTTTTGATATTTCTAATAGGACATAGCAGCCCATTATGGCCGGCCACCTCTAGGAGGGGATAGGCACAAGCCCCTTTGATATTTTCTATTCCTTCTATCTCATTTTCTCTCTCTTGTTCTTCCCAAATTTCTAGAGAGCAACCTCTAGTGATTTCATCTCCAAATCCATCATTTCTTCCATCAAATCTCCTCCACTTCTTCTCTACTCCATGAAAGAAAGGTGCTAGCCAAGTTTGGAAGGATTCAGAGCTCGTTCATGTCCTATTGGAATCTCTACGTGTCGGAAGGCTTTTTCCTTTGAATCTGTCTCCCGGAAGGTATAACCTCTCTTCTAAACCATTCCTACATGCATATAGGTTGAATTTTAACCCATAGGAATAACCCCCATGGTTTTGTGTCCATTCGAGTCCATTTCGTGTCCATTTGGACACTTGTAGAGGTGTCCTATGTGTAGGATCGTGTCCTAATGGGAAAACCCCTATTTGGACACATGGAGAATTATTTGTATATTGATTTGATGTTGTTCTAAAATTTATTCCAGATTTTACTATGTGTTTAGAATGAGTTTTCCTATGTATCATAGTGTATCATATTACCTATATATATATATATATATATATATATATATATATATATATATATATATATATATATATATATATATTTCTAAAATTTATTCCAGATTTTACTATGTGTTTAGAATGAGTTTTCCTATGTATCATAGTGTATCATATTACCTATATCAATGTATGTATATATATGGTAATATATATATATATATAAAAAAAAAAAAAAAAAAAAAAAATATATATATATATATATATTTATATATATATATATATATATATATATATATATATATATATATATATGATATGGTTTATATATATGTGGATATATAAATGATATGTTGGTGTGACACTTTGTGTTTGGTTGTGGGTGGTAGTGGTCGGCCAAGGAGGAGTCCTTTGGTTGTGTATTGAAGGTGTTTGAGGAAATGGGATTGAGAGAGGTTTTGAGAATGGTGGTGGAATAGAGATTTGTATTTGTGCGTGTGTGTTGTATTATAGAGATTAGAGAGTGATTTTGGAGTGAGATTTGAAGGGGTTAGAGGGAGAGGCATGGAGTGATAGATATGGAGATAGAGAGGGTGAATAGATGGTGGAGTTGAAACGGGAGGAAACCAACTGAAATCAGTCCAGTTTTGCACATTGTTGGCTGTCATCAACATGCCCTTGGCTGTCACTTGTGGCTGTCCCAATGACAGTCCCAATTCACCTTGGGCTGTACACATTTCAGTCCCCATGTCCTGCATATATCAACCCTTAAATCCAGCACATAGTAGCCCCCAACCCAGCCTTGTGACAGCTCCAAAACTTAGCCATTAGGCAGTCCCAAACTATTCCATACCTGTCCTTAAATCACCCCCAATCCAGGCCTTAAATCAGCATATAGCATGCCCCATAACAAGTCCCAAAACAGTCCTATAAAACAACCATGTTTTACACCTATATGGCTGTCCATGTTAATCCCAAACCACCATGCTAGCTATCCCAATACAAGTCCTAACAAACCAGTATAGCAGTCCATAACCTGCCTCTATGCATCAGCTATCAAGTTGTCCTAAACCAATCCTCAATTAACCCACATAGCAGTCCCCATTTCACCCATTTAACAGCCCTCTTTAGGCCCTATAGGAACCCCCAATGGCCACCAAAAATCAGTCCCATATTAGTCCAGATTTTAGCCATGGAAGCCCCTTGAAATCAGTCCTAATAATAGCCTTAAACCACACTTCAATGACAGCCCCTAGATAGCTACATGGCTGTCCCCAAATGACAGCCCATGTACACCCTCCTAACCCCCATATTGCAGTCCACATGCCCTCAAACTTGGCCCCATACTAGCCCTTAACATAGCCAAAATAGTCCACCTTTAGGACCCTGAAATCAGTCCTAAGTAGCCCTTGTTCAGTCCAATATACGCCCATGTGTGTGTGTGTGTGTGTTTGTGAGAGTTAGTGTGTGTTTGTGAGCCTTGTATTTGGGTATGTGTGTGAGTTTATATAGGAGAACCTATATGTGTATATATATGAGTTATATATGTATTGTGGGTGTCAGTCTAGATACTATATGTGTGTGTTTGTAAGCCTATAAGAGTGAACCAAAACCATTTGTGTGTGAGCCTATGTATATATATGTGTGTGTGTGTATAGGAGCCATAGGTGTGTGTTTGTGAGAGTATATAGGTATTTGTGAGTGATATATGAGTATAGCTAGTAGCCTATAGGAGGGCCTATATGTAAACCTATAAGTAGAGCCTAGTGTGACCATGTGTAAGTGAGTATGGTATCATGAGTGTTGTGTGTGAGTGAGTGTTAGGGAAATGTGAGAGTGATATGTGATATTGGTAAGGTATAGGTAAGGTAATGGATAAATGATTAACATGTGGTCTAAGATGATCTAGATGACCTAGATACTGGGATTTCTTGGTAGGTAATGTTAGTATAGGATAGTATCTAGCTATCCTAGGAAACCTAGGCTAGTATTCCTAGGTTAGAGTGGTATGTGCAAGGTAATCGGGATTACCTTGGTAAGGGTAATGTACGTAATGCCTAGAACTAAGGTATTTGAGTTTGGAGTCTAAGATAGAGTTAGAACTTGATTTCCTTGGTTGGTAATGATCAAATATAGTGCTCATAAACTAGTTTTGACGCCGGCTGACCATTTTGACCAAAAGTCAACAAAAGTCAACCGAGAGTCAAACTTAGCTTTTAAGCGACTAGTTTTGACTGAAACCAAACCATAGTTGACCAGTTGACTGAAAGTCAACAGTTGGTCAACATGTGACTTGTTTGACCGAGGGTTGACTTCGAGTTGACTAAAGTTGACCAGAGTTGACTTTTTGACCAAAAGTCAACTGTAAGTCAACCCTTGACCCAAATTGACCTAGTTTGACTTGGTTTGATTTCCTGTGACCTTATTTGACCTTGATTATCCTAGTGTGACCCAGTTTGGCTTAGTATGACCTAGTATGACCTAGTTTAGCTTGGTATGACTTAGGTTTGACCTAGATTGACCTTAAATTCATTTAGAATGCATTGTAATGCATCTTATTATCATTTTTGGACTCATAGTGACTTGTACTGTTCTATAGGAGACAGACACCACTCCTCGGACATTATATTCTCTTCAGACACTCAGGCTATCAGGCGAGTACATTCTCTGACCGTTTCATACTTGTCTGGATTTACATTCTTGCTCTAGATTACTGTACTTGATGCTGACACGATTGTTATCACGGATTGGTACTATATGGATCTCCTTTTGGGATGTTATCCCCTTGTATTCACTAGATACATATTGTGATGTGCGTTTCACTTCCATATTGTATTTATTGAATACCTATATCCTTGTATACTCCTTGTGCATATTGTACTCTCAGTATCACATGAGTCCCAGGGATAGACCATTGTACACTAATGTATAACATTGTACAACTATTGTATAACATTGTACATCTATTATATAATATTATACATCCATTGTATAATATTGTACACTATTGTGCAAGATAACGTAACTGGAGTGGATCCTTGTGTATTGATTGGAGAGGGAGAGTAGAATTGGTTTTGTACTCAAATCCTATTGTACAATATTGTATAACTATTGTATATGTCTATTGTACACCCACGTACAATGAGTTACCATTGCATTTTCCTAGACCGTTTACATAACCATATTGTACTCTAAATCACAGTTGGCTTACAGTTCTTACTTATCATATTTAGATATTTTCTGTTATCAAATCTCTACTATTTTTCATATACTTATTTCTTTCAGCGTTTCATGTACCTTACTCTATTGCATGCTTTATATTTTCTAACATGATATGAACTGCGTGAGATGTTTTGTGCTCGCTCCTGTCCTGACTGGACCTGTTGAAAATATTACAGAGGATGAGGCCTGCGTAGACACCTTCTATGGGACAGTTGTAGATGACTCGTGTGACCCAGATTTCCAGCCTGATCCACTAGCTTAGAGACTGAGGCTCCCTAGTCTAGGTTTTACTATTTCTATCTTCTGAGATCTGGATTGTATATATTCTTTCATATTTAGTATTAGAGACTTGTATTGAGTTGGATGTTCTGTTTTGTATGGCAGTAGACACTTAGACTCTCTCTCTATCTCTCTGATTGTATCCTGTGGATCTTTTATTCCAGTATTTATCTATCTATCTTTTATTTTCATCATTCTGCCTTAGATGTGATTGAGACTGTATATTGCTATGTCACCTCCATTCGGAGTGTATATACTGTACAGGTACCTTTATATTGTTAGATGATTGACCTTGGACAGCGTTCTACCGCCGATACTGCGGCGTAGGCTGGGCGTTGTTACGTTCTCGTACCCTCACAGTGGGTGCGGGTCGTGACACCTTATTAGGCTTACCTTGCTGTGACTGCTTGGGCTTGGATCTGCATTCACTCTTGTAGTGGCCCTTCTTGCCACAGTTAAAGCAAGTCACATTTGACTTGGGCTTCTGCTTTTTAAAAGAAGGTCCCTTCACTTTCAGATTAGTGAAGTCCTTCTTGTGGTGAGAAGCCGCCTGCTTTCCCTTGGACTCCCTTGTCTGCACTAAGTTGGCCTTGGCCAACTGTTTGGACAGAGCATCCACCTTCTGTTGAGCCCTTATCTGGTCTTCAACATGGATTTCTTGTAGGAGATCTTCCAGACTGATCTCGAGTTTCTTCTTGTGTATGGTCGCATAGAGCTTGCTCCATCTAGGAGGGAGTTTGGAGACTATCCCTCCAATGACGAACTTGTCCTCAAGGGGCATCTTTTTGTCGTTCAATTTCTGACAAAGTTTCAGAAACTCCTTCACCTGAGGAAGCATCGCCTTCTCGTCTTCAAAGAGCCACTTGTGATATTTTTTGACGATAAATATCTTGTTTCTGCTCTCATCGTCTTCATACAGTTTCTCCACAGACTCCCAGATTTCTCTGGCCATCACTTTCTTGGAGTAGGATTCTACCAGAGAATCTTCCATGGAGTTGAGAATAAGCAGGTGTTTTCTCTCCTCCACTTCATCTGCTTGGTAGTTGCAGCGGCAATTCTGGTTGCGTTGCCATCCTCTGGAATGATTGGTTCATCCTCTGTCAATTCGTGATCAACATCCACGAGTTGAAGGTTGAGGCTAACCTTCCTCTTCCAGATCTGGTAGTGCTCTCCATCGAACTTCTCTAACTTGTTAAAGCTAGTATCGAGAAGAGAAGCACGAGAGTTTTCCATTTGTCTAATCTTGCTTTGAGATTGTTAGTCCCGGGGCGAGAAATTAGATGGAAAATAGGTGCGAACGAGATCAGAGGGTGTGAGCAAAAAAAACTTTTGCACTGAACAACCTCAAGATCCTCGAAGATCAAAATAACAATAGTAAACAGATTACAATGCAAAAATAGAGAGAAAAGAAGATCTCTCGTTCTTTCTTGTAAACATATTGCAATTGGGACATAACAAGTTACAATAATCTTAACGAAAGATGAAATAGAGAGAAGTTGCTGGGGTGTAAAAATACCGTTGCTCAAAGAAAGATTCGTCCCACACGATCTTCTTCCAGGAACCAGCAAGTTCGAAGAACTTCTGGAACGCTCGAAGTCACCTCTGTTTTGACTCTTCGGATTTTCTGGACGTGCAATGGCAGTAGCAGCTCTCTCTCTCTGATTTCTATTTTTTTGGATCACCCCTCAAAGGAGGCAAGAAGAGAGTATATATAGAGAGAAAGAGGAAGCCCTAGCCGCTCAATCAGTTCTGGAAAGATCCCACAAAGATAGCTACGAATTAATTTCAAATCCCACAAAAATAGGATCTGAATTAATTCGAATCAAATTTGAATCAATCTTTCCAGTAACCGACCCAAGGCCATAACTGCCTGCGCGATCAGTGGAACCAATCACGCAGCAGCATGGCCACATAGCCGCATGGACCTATGGCCGCATGAGCTGCATGGATCGCATGCATGCGCGCCTTGCGACGATGCTGACGTGCTAAGTGCGCCAACAAAATACCACATTACGCCTCATGAGCCCATGAGCCCGAGCCCGAGTCCGAGTCTGAGTCCGAGTCGCTACCTCCAAAGGGAATAAATCCAAGAGAGTGACAAAAGCATTAATGCTTTCTTCATGAAGTCTTAACCTTACCTCCTAGTAAAATATCCCACATGGTTTCCTCCTTAGGGTCACCACCCCATGTGCATCTATCAACACCTCACTTGGTGATGCTTTTCCAATGTAGGACTATCTTTCTAGGCTTGAAAGAGAGCAAGCTCCTCTCAAGTCAAGGAAAAGCTCCAACAAGTTTTCTTCGAGAAGATACGCTTTCTTTTCTGTTCGAAAAAAGGGCTTGACAACATCGAATGAGATAACACTAAGTATATTTTGCTGAAGTTCTACTTCTCCCGTCAACAACAATAGCATAAAAAGATTAAAGTCAAATATATATGATACGAGGACAATCTTGTCGACTTGTTTATAAAGTTCTTACTAAAGTCAACTCATCGAAAGCTTGTTCGAGGAATTGGTTTGTGCAAATTATTTGATTTGTAATGCTTGTAATTTATTTGGGATAAAATATCAAAATCAGGGGGAGTATTATGAAGTATATTTAGTTGACCTTTATTTTTTTTCTTAATTTAGGACTATTTTTTCAATTAGGTTTTTGGTTTTCTAAAAATGTTTTAACGACGCACCCATACTGCAATGGTCATAGCTCTATATATTTTTATGTCATGAAGACTTATCGACACTGACTCACTTTTTTCCTTTGATTATAATTTTTTTCGCAGGGTTTTCGAATCAAGGTTTTTGGTGGATAACATTCATGTTATATATTCCTATAAACTTGTGTTCTTATCAAGAGCCAGATATGACAATTTCATCAATTGGTTGAAGACTAATGCTAACCATTTCTTGAATTAGACACACGGGGCAATGTTGCTTAGTTTCTAAGTAAGTTGATTGTGTCAACTAATATATAGGATACGACTTATCATGGTCCTTATTTATACCATGATCTTGTTATGATCTTATTGTAATCTTGTTAAGAGTATAACTATTCTAAATAGAGAAGTATGGAGATCTATACAAAGTTACACGCCATAACATATTTCTCTTAATTCTTAGTCATTCTTTGACTACAAAACCTCTAGTTAATATTTTATTAAAAGAAATTATAACATATATACACAATATTATATTAACATATCATATTAAAATTATAAAATAATTTCTAATTCAAAATTATTTTACCAATTGGATAGGCCGACGAGTCAACTCGGACCCAATCTAGTCTAGTTCATACCGGCTCTACTCGGATTGTGGGTTAGGATTCGATTTGGGTATTTCGGTCAAAGTCCGACCGACTAGATCATATATTTTGATTGAACTAGTCTGGCTTGGACCGAATAATGTTCCGGGTTAACCTGAGCTCGACCCAGTGAACACTTCCAACGATATTCAGTAATTATAATTATCTTTCTCAAATATATAATATAATATATCGGACAAATTGTGTTAACTACTCCTATGTTATACCACCCCTACTTTGAAATTAATTGTACAGACACCCCCTTATAATTTCTATTTTCTATAGAAACTTATAACACTAACCATGTAATGCTCATGAAACATAGGAGGGTTAGTGTATTTATTTCTAATATATATTAAGAAAAGTAGTTTTTATATATAATATAATATAGGTCTAATTATCATTTAAATCCTGAATTTTATACCAGTTTATAGTTTAAGTCTTGATATGTCAATTGAAAAGTTTGGACCTTTTTGTTTTTGGTTTTCTTTCCATTATACCCTTATTTTCATAGTGTGTTAGTTGTTGTCCTTGTACTCCTGTTCATAATATAATAATAAAAAACTAAAATTAAAAACTCATGGTCCTTAATTTGCTTAAATTCTTAGCTTGCTGACCATTTAATACTCATGAAACGGGAGGGGGAGGGGGTTAGTGTATTTATTTCTAATATATATTAAGAAAAGTAGTTTTTAAATATATAATATAATATAGGTCTAATTAGCATTTAAATCCTGAATTTTATACTAGTTTGTAGTTTAAGTCTTGATATATCAATTGAAAAGTTTGGACTTTTTTCTTTTTGATTTTCTTTCCATTATGCCCTTATTTTTATAATGTGTTAGTTGTTGTTCTTGTACTCATGTTTAGGATATAATAATAAAAAAACTAAAATTAAAAACTCAGGGTCCATTTGCTTAAACTCTTGGTTGGTATAAAATTTGGAATCTAAATACTAATTAGACCTATATTAGGCCTATATAATATATTATAGTATACCGTGATATGATATATTATATACTGGAAATTGCTGAGAAACCCAATTTCAGGGTGGGCTTTTATGAAATGTCCACCCGCTGCATAAGTTTTATGAAATACCCAGAATTAAGTATTTTCACGTTAAATATTCCAAGATTCCCTTTTAGATGCCACCCGCTGGGAAATGCTATTTTTATAATACCGAAACTACCCCTCCGCGCGAATTGGTCATCTATATGTATTTGAATTCAAAAAACTCAGATCTGGATTGCGATTTTCGTCTTCTTCTTCTTCACGGGAAATCTGAATTCCATTGCTCTCATATTCAGCAGAGATCGCAAAAATCGTTCGTAGTTCGGAGTATTTTTTTTCAGTCGAACTCAGATCATCGCTCGTCATCATCATCAACATCATCATCATCTTCATCGTGGAGACATTTGAAGTTTTTCGACGATTAGGTCAATTGTGGAGAGAAGATCTTTCTTCTTCTTTTTCATAAGAATTATCATCGTTTTGAAAGAAGAACGAAACTCTTTATTCATGAAAAAACTAAATTAACGTTTTAACACTGTAAATGACCATTCTCCGTGTAAACTAACACGGAGAATGCCATTCTCCGTTTTATTTAAAACGGAGAATGCCGTTCTCCGTGTTTCTAACACGGAGAATGACCATTCTCCTGCGTTTTAACACTGGAATGACCATTCTCCGTCTTAATTAGGACGGAGAATGACCATTCTCCGTTTTATTTAACACGGAGAATGACATTCTCCGTTTTATTTAACACGGAGAATGGCATTCTCCGTGTTTCTAACACGGAGAATGGTCATTCTCCTGCGTTTTAACACTGGTATGACCATTCTCCGTGATAAATTATACGGAGAATGGTATTCTCCGTGTAAATTAAGACGGAGAATGGTCATTCTCCGTTTAATTTAGCACGGAGAATGGCCATTCTCCGTCTTAATTAGGACGGAGAATGCCATTCTCCGTTTTATTTAACACGGAGAATGACATTCTCCGTTTTATTTAACACGGAGAATGGTCATTCTCCTGCGTTTTAACACTGGAATGACCATTCTCCGTGTAAATTAAGACGGAGAATGTCATTCTCCGTGTTACTAACACGGAGAATGGTCATTCTCCGTGTAAATTAAGACGGAGAATGCCATTCTCCGTGTTACTAATACGGAGAATGACCACCCTCATGCGAAAATTAACATTTTTCGTGTTCTAAACGGAGAATGGCCATTCTCCTGCATTTTATGGTCAGCTGAAACTTTGGAGGGCCATAACTTTTGATTGGGAGGTCGAAACGAGGTCCCGTTTGTCGCAAAATGAGCGTATCGTCGAGGAGACTGAAAGTAACAGCTTCATCGTTAGACGACCTTCCGAAATTTTAGAATCGCAAAAAAATGATGTTTTGACCTCCGTTTTAGCACTTTTGTCGTTCGTCCCGGTCTTTCCGAAATTTTCCGACGAGTTTTTAAAGATTTTTGAGGAGAAAACCTAGATTCGAAAGTGAGCAGCGTATGGAAGAAGATGGAGTATTGAAACGTTTTTTTTAAGAGCAGTTTTGTGGGTGTTTCCAATAAATTAAAAGGAAGGGCAAAAGGGTCATTTGGAATCCGCTTTGGATAAGTTTCTCTAATTCTGGACACGCGATGAAAGTTTTTTTAGCGGTGGGTTTTACATAAATTTTTTTTAGTTTTTGGACATTTCATAAATCTAGCCTATTATATATTATAATATAATAATAATAAGAACAAAAGCTAAAGGCCGGTCTTTGACTTTGGACTTCGCTTTTTCCAAACTTTATACTCGACTTTTAACCGAACCGATTGTTTTTCCAAAACCCTACGGATCAAACGGTTCCTCGAATCTCTACCATCCGTTCAATTATTCCTTTAACTTTCTCTCCGTCTTTGCTTCCGCCGCTGTGCTTTTCCAACCCCCATAAGAGTCCAAAATCCCAAAACAACACAAGTAAACACAACACCACGTTGCTCCACGCACACACAAATTCCCAGTACGAATTTTTTTTCCAAGTTTTTGCCTTTTGTTCGTGAAAGGAAAGAGAGAAAAGATGACAAGTCCCGAAAGAAAGAAGATTCTGATTGGCTTAGGCTTGGGCCAGTTCGTCTCTCTCCTCATCACGTCCACTGGCTTCTCCTCCTCTGAATTGTCAAGAAGAGGTGTGAGAGATTTTTTATGTTTTTTTTTTTGGGGAATGGATTTGTTGTGCTAAATTTTGGATTTTGGGAAATGGGTATTGTTGGTTGGTTTCAGGAATCAATGTCCCGACATCTCAGTCCCTGTTGAATTACGTGCTGCTGGCGCTTTTCTATGGAGGCTTCTTGCTCTACAGGAGGAAGCCACTGCAGGTCTCGCTTCTAATATTATACTTAGTCTACATGTACATATTTTGCACATATTTTAATTAGAATATCATAAGACCAGCTATCGTCTTTTTGCCTTTTTCAGGTGACTATTTATATGTGTGCGCTTTCTTTTTACAATGCCAAGAGATTCGTACAGATTTTTTTTAATTTCTATTGAGAATAATAACCCTTTGAAAATAGTAAGGACATAAAAAAATTATTACCATTGGAACACGAAGATTTGTATGAAAAAAATTATATCCATTGTTTTGACTCTTAAACATAAATGACATGCAAGTCTTTATAAAATACTCGAGGGTATTTTAGGAATTCAAAAGTTTTACCACAAAAATTTCATATTATATAGTAGAAATAGATATGTGGTTCTTCATATTTGTTGGTTATGTTTAGGATTACCAGTAATACGTTCAAGCCTCGGGTGCCGTGTCCTGTCATCCAGACGTAATTTGACACGACACCGTCATTCCAGAATATACTATGACGTGCCAAAAAAAATGTCCTGGTGTCTATATTGGTTATTTATAAGGGCACATCAAAAATTACTTAGGGCTAATCAGGATTGGGACTAGCCCTAGTTTGAGGAAATTACTCAGGACAACCTAATTTTTTTACTGTCCCAACCCAACACCTCCCAAACCCAAATTTTTGAGTTTCATTTCAACATTTTACTCTCTCTCTTCCAAAATCCTAGTTTCCCTTTCACATTCATCTTCTTCTTCTTTTCCACCATTTCCCCCCTCCCAAGCTACATCTCCTTCTTCATCTTAATCCCTTTCCCAAGCTCTCATTCCCAATTTCGATAGCACCCAAAGCCTCCTCACAAACAAGTTACAAACCGTAATACTCTTTTTTTTTTTTTCCAAAACCCTAGTTTCCCTCTTATATTCTTCTTCTAGTGTTTATTCCCAAAACCCAAGTATACATTATCTTGATAGAAAACATACAATGTAATGTTTATTTCAATTATTTATAACCAGTTTCATGATTGAATTAAACCCTAACAACATTTGGCCAAGTCGATTTTAGGACTGCTATAGTTTCTGGTAATCCTAAATACTGATAGGACTGCCTGAAATAGTGGCAGTTCTGATGTACAACAAATGCATTCCAGGACTGCTACAATTTCTGACAGTCCTAGAAGTATTAAGGATTGTCAGAAATTGTGTCTGTCTTGATGTACAACAAGTGCATTTTAGAACTCCAAAATTTCTGGCAGTCCTAGAAGTATTGAGGACTGTCAGAAATTGTGGCAGTCATGAATACATCAAATATAGGACTGCCAAATTTAGATTTATTTTGAAATGAAAAAAATTGAGAGATTTATCTATAAGATAGATTTAAAATTTTGAGTTTTTTTAAAAAATAGATTTAAAATTTTGAATTGAAAATTTTCTAGATTTAAATAGATTGAAATGAACAAAATTGAGAGGCTTATTTCCATGCATTGTTTGGAAGGAAGTATTAGTGTTTATTAGGGTTTATTTTCATGTATTGTTTGTGAGAAAGAAAGTATTAGGTTTGTATCTTGTTTGTGAGAAGTCTTTGGTGCCATCTCTGAAATTGGGAATGAAAAAGAATCTAGGATTTTGATGAAGATGGGGAAGATGAAGATGGTAGAGAAGAAGTAGGAATTTGAGAGATTTTGGGAAGAAAGAAAATGTTTAGGGTTTTGGGAAGAGAAAATGTTTAGGATTTTGGGAGAGAGAAAGGAAGAAGAAAGAAAGGCAATTTTTTTTTTGACATATATACCTATAGTTGGGCAAGCCCTGAGTAATTTTTCAAGTGACAAACTTGTAAATAAACCAAAATCAGATTTGGGCTAGCCCTGAGTAATTTTGGATGTGCCCTTATAAATAACCTCTATATTCTGTCGTAAAGTATTGATGGAGAACTAGTTTGGATTTTCTGATATATTTTAGTTATTTTGGTTATTTTAGGAGGTGTTTGGTATACTAGAATTCTTTCTATTTTCGGAAAAAATAGAATGGAAAATATATTCTTATGTTTGCTGAGGTTACAAGAATGTATGCCTGACGAACATCTGAGTAAACAATTTACCCAAAAAATATTATAATCCTATCCCTTAAGGATAGAAAAGATGGGTATATACTTTTGTGGGGGCAAAATTTTACTTTTGTTGTTTTTTTCTATTACTCTTTTGTATATATTTCTTTCTTTTTGGTTTTTATTCCATTTCATTTTATAAAATTTTTTCAGTTTTTTGTTATTTTCTAATTTTTTTTTCAAAGTTTATTGGTTTTTTCATCGTTTAAGATTTTTTTTTTTCATTTTTTTTTCATTTTTTGTTATTTTTCACTTTTAAAGGTTTTGTTTGTTTTTATTCAGTTTTTAAAGCTTTTTTGTTTTTCTTCATTTTGTTTTCATCTTTAAGGATATTTTGATATATTTTTTTTACATTTTAATAGATTTTTCATTTTTCTAATAAATGTTTTTTTTCCCTATTTCTAAAGATTTTTTGTTTTTGTTTTTGTTTCTTCTCAATTTTTATGCTTTTTAAATAACTTGTTTTAATTTTTCAGTTTTTTTGGGGAAATATTTATATGTTCACCCCAAACGTGGGAATATAATTTTCCAGAAAATTTAATTACCAGAAATTTGATTCCCGGATATATAGAATTCTCTATTTAGCATACCAAACACCTCCATAGAGATATTTTAGATGGAGATCATTTTCTCACTTTTATAAATTAGGATTTTAAGTTAGCTTCGATAAAAGTTCATTTTGATTTGTATTGATTCATAAATATAGCTTTATAATGCTATATACAAAGAATGAATTCAAAGAAATTTACTTTGAGTGTATGTGATGAGATGCCAAAATTCTAGAGTAGTTATATCTTGTCTTCTTTTCCGCCTCCGATGTCGTCGTCTCAAAATCTATAGATTTGGTCTCTTAGACAACATTTCTCGGCAGAATCGTCACGATTATTATGGGGAACCCTACCTGTAAGTTCCTCTCCCAGGTGGAGCATGATACATGGGGTTGTGTCTCTTGATGGGGCGAATGACATTTCTAGGACCCTCCCTAACATGTTGTACTATAGGGGCTTTTGGTCTAGTGACGGTTGTTCTCATTTCCGAATGAGATGAATCTTGTATGACTGCTTGGTGGGATTGTTCAAGGACATATATCGCTTCTATTTGGTTGACTTTAGCATTCAAAGTGCATTAACTGCATCGAAACTAGGATTTCATTCAACTATTATTTACTTTCTAGAGTCATTTATAGTTTGCGTCATAGTTGTCATTCTTTATTCACTTGCTATATTAGTCTGCTACCAATAAAGATAATTTATTAAACAAATCACACACTCATTTTTTAACCTAAAATTTTCCTCTACATAAATGCATAAGCCTTAAACCAAACCAAATTTGACGTAGAATGGAGACTTAATTTCAACTAATCCAAATTTACAATTAGGTTTTGTAGGAGATCTAATTAGTGAGCAAGATTTTTGTATTAATTAATCATAAAATGGTAGAAAGAGACATAGCTATTGTTATTTGGGTTTGAAATTAACTTGTACAACTTAGTCGGAAGAACACGATTCAACTGCAAGTCTTCGAGAAAGGCACAAACTTCAACTCTAAGGAAGAGGTCTTCACTACGTGCTTGAATTCCCCAGGTTATGGTCCACAACTCGTTGTTAAGGAAGAAGATCGCATGCGTGCACACGAGAATGACATATTCGATCCAGATTTGACTTTGACTTTTGAAGGAGTTCGACATTGGTTCAGCGTTTTCGTCGATTGTTTGACTTCAGAACATTGTCAATTGAAAGAGATTGTTTGAACGGTCCTCCATGCAGGGCAACAAATGCTTTGCGAAGACGTCGACGGAAGTTTGGTAGAACAGGAGAGAAGAAAACTTATTCAACTCGTTGGTTTGACACCTAGATTTAAAAGTAGATTTCTCTCAATTCTTGTTTCAACTCTTTAATTTCAGATAACAAGAGTACATGACTTATATAATAGCATTATAGAGCTATATTTATGGATCAATACAAATCAAAATAACTAATTAATACGAACTTAAAATCCTAATTGCTAAAAGAGATTAAATGATCTCTATTTAAAATATCCCTAAAGTAACCAAAATAACTAAATATAACAGAAAATATAAACTAGTTCTCTATCAATCTCGTAAAGAATGAATGAGAATAAAATCCACTTTTAAACCCAGGTGTGAAAACAATGAGTTGAGTGATTTTTCTTCTCACGTATTATACCAAACTTCATCCAATGTATTCATTGAAGAATTCCCTGTGTTGCTTGACTGTGGAACAACCTCCTTACTTAAATGATCTCTATCTAAAATATCCCTAAAATAACGAAAATAACTAAAATATAACTGAAAATTTAAACTAATTCTCTATCAATCTCATAAAGAATGAATGAGAATAAAATCCACTTTAAATCCATATGTGAAAACAATGAGTCGAGTGAGCTTTTTCTCACCTATTCTACCAAACTTCTGCCAATGTCTCCTTCAAAGAATTCGCTACGTTGCTTGGAGGATTGTTCGAGCAATCTCCTTCAAGTGACAACGTTCTAGAGTCAGGCAATCAACGAAGACACTGAATCGACGACGAACTCCTTGGAAAGCCAAAGTCAAATCTGGATCGGCTACACCATTCTCGTGTGCACGCATGTGATCTTCTTTCTTGACAACGAGTTTTGCACTATAATCTAAGGAGACCAAGCTGGTGTTGAAGGCCTCTTCCTTGTAGCAGAAGTTTGCGCCTTTCTTGAAGGTTTGCAGCTGAATCGCGCTCTTTTTGATAAGTCATGCAAGTTAATTTCAATCCAATAACCAGGTCTCCTTCCACAATTTTCTGTTTAATTAGTACAAATAATTTGCTCACTTGTTAGATCTCTTATAAACCCTAATTATAAAATTGAATAGTTGAACTTAAGTCCCCATTCGCATCACATATTTTTCGTGTTGTGCCACATAACTTGTATGCTTTTTTGTTGCATCATCTTATTAGAAACCTGATTTTATACTGATATTCAGCACAATTTCTGTGCAAAATTGATAAAGGGGGCATGTGAACTGATAAAATACAGAATGCTATTCTTCATTTGCAATATTTGTAAACCCTGAAACTGGAATGGCTGGCGGAACCAGTTCTTGAACAGCTAGAAGGCTTCCAAAGGTCATACTCTTCATTCATCTGCATTTTGTGTAGAAACATGAATCACATGTCCGTGTGTTTAACATACACGGATACGACATGCCCAAACTGGACACAGGTACAGAATTGATTTTATATTGTCCTAGTCCGACACGGATATGACATTGATTTTTGGAGTGTTCCTTTTCCTTGACATACACGAAATATTTTAAAAAGTTATAGTTGGGTTAGTATACCTGATTAAATATCCTTCTATTTTAGGGCAGATTTTACACTCCTACAAGTAATATGTTTTCAGTGACTTCTCTGTTGACTAGATCGATATGGAGGAAATGATTCTGCTATGACATATTCTCATTGCTTTTCAAGTTACACATGTTTTCCTCACATACATCTTAGCAAGTTGAGCTTGCTCTCATCTTCTTACTTCAGCACGAGAATCGCAAGAGATCGATCCTTGTTCTTATTCTCATCATTGTAAACTTTTATGGGATACTTTCGTACCTTTTATGTCACTCTTGTGAATGTCATGTGCACACGTGGAATCGATCCTTACATGTTCTTATTCTCATCATTGTAAATTTTATGGGATATTTTATATCTTCCCTTTTAGGTCACACTTATGAATCACACATGTTGAAGCGACAAAAAAATATCTTAGCAACGACGAGTAATAACAAGACATAATTAACCGAATAAATATCAACAAGAACAGCCGCTCAAACATGCAATATTTAACGTGGTTCAGTTAAGCTCGACCTACTCCACTAGACAAAGAGAGAGAACTTTATTGAATCAACAAGAGAATCTTACAAGGATTATGCACACAATACAGTAATACGAAACCCTCTCCTTACGAGATCTCCGACGAGCTCTCTCCTTCTTCCTTTTGAAGAATCTTAACGGCCGCCTGAGCAAACCCTAAGAAAACCTCTCTTTTGCTCAAGAACTTTCTTAAGCACTCAAGATTTCAACTCAACAAGTCCTAGGGCCGAAGGAGATCCTTAAATAGGACCTCCAACCTTCCCAAAGTCGGAACAATCTTGACCGTCGAAAGCAAGCATCTTGAATCTACCGTTCCCTTAACACAACCAAACCATAGCCGAAGTCATAACGGCTGTATGCCATCGGCATGCGGCCGATATGCTTGATGAGCACTACAAATGTGTCCAAAACCGCTGAAACAATTCTGCACTTTCTGGTATACCGGTGGTATGTTGCTGGTATGCCGCCCGGATACCCTTAGCTCATAAGTTCTTGGTACACTACTTCGACGACTCCGATCATTGGACGACGTCCATAGCACTTCGTAGTTGAACACGGGGCAATAGTGAAACCCTAGGTAGATGTAACTTTTCTGATACTATATGTCCTACGTATGGAGTTGTAGTTATACTTCTTGTTGCTTGGCTGAATGGTGTCACTTATGGTTTCATTGACCAATAACTTGAACACGCTCATGAAAGTTGAGGTTGATTAACTGACACTCATTAAAAAGAGAACAATTCTTCCATGTAGACTTCTTGACTTGATAGTTCTGTTATAACTAATCCCCTAGCATTTTGGAAATAGACTCCAGTAAGCATATCTCTGTTGATGCCATTAAAGTTGGAACTTAGTTCTCATTCAACATTTTGTTATACCATACATGTTTATGGTGTTGATGTTTATAGACAATGCTCTTGTCTTTTTTATGTGCAGATGAATTGGTATTACTACCTTCTGCTTTCTTTTATTGACGTCGAAGCCAATTACCTTGGTGAGTACCTATGCATGCATGCTGAAGCATTGGATTTGACATGAATATTGACAATAAAATTTTAAAGTTTATACATTTCTTTCCGATGAATTATCAAATTAGTCATGCAAGCAATCGGGGGATGTAATGTATATATTAAGGAAATGATCTATAAGCTTTATTACGACAACTAATGACACCTCACTGCCACAAGACTCACACTGATATATAGTCTAGGGAGGTTAAGATGTGTACATGTTTATTCTGGTTTATGCACAGACTGTTTCCTGATATGAACTCACATTTTCCAGGATTCAAGTGGCAAGTCTTACAATTTTGCTAATCAAAGCCCTCTAAGCTTTATGATGAGAACTATGGTATCTTATATCTCTTTGGCCTGATGGATGAGTTTCAGTGTCTGAGTGATTCTCTTATGAGCACAAATCGTCATAATGACATATTCTATACTATAGACATCAAAAATTTATTGATCTCGAGCATATCTTCTACTGTGCTACTTGTTAATGACTATTCTAGGGGAATCTGATCACATCTAGCTTATTTGGCTTATTCTGCCATAGATACGTATGTGAATTTTCTTTTAATAGAAAATCATGTTACTTCTTCATCTAAACCCTTTTTGGTCTAGAGGACTTGATGATCGTTTGTCAGTTGCTTGAGCTTAAACTTCGTGACCAGAACAGGTCGGTTTACCAAAACCCAAATGATCTTATTATATTATATAGCAATGTCTCTCTCTTTTGCAAGGTTTAAAAACCGGCTAATACATATTAGTATTAGCTGTATTCATGCCATATTTGAACTGAACTAACTCAAAACTGCAGGTTCAAATCAGCTATGTTTGGTATATCGTTTTCGAAAAGGGACTGAAACTATATGACTTACCAGTATGGAAAAAAATGGTCATGAAGCATATCAGCAGTATCCAGACCAAACCGGCCAATATCTAATCCCGTATATTGGCCAATCCGGCCTGTATATCAGCCTAACTTGGTATTGGTTGGATCATTTGGTTTTTACCTGTTACAAACAAACTGGTTTAGAGAATACATATGTTTCACTAGTGCTTAGTGCGACTTAGAATATGTATTTCTGTATTGAGCCTTATTCAAACTTATACTAAAGACAAATTCTATTATATTATATTAATGCTCCGAAAAATTGTCATACATGTCATATATGAAGTGAATTATTATCCTATACCACCATGATGTCATTTCCCTGATATGTTCAGTAAATCTCCTGCTATCTGGTATGATGACCCCAAATGATATGGGTCCGATAACCAATATCAGGAACCTGGAAAATCAGTGACAGCTGCTAACTACCACATTGAGGTTAACATTGAAAAGATTAAGTCAGTTAAGGTCAGCTTTTGGCCTAAAACCAGCTGGAACTTTCTGAAAACCTCCAAAATTGGTCTGAGACGAGCTGAAACTACCCAAGACAAGACTGAAGCTAGGTGAAGTTTGTCAAAACGGATTATACTCTTGACTAGTTTTACTTTTGTTTTAATTCTTCCTATAATCTTCCATTTTATTTATATGGTTAGTTTCCAATTTATCCGCCGTGCTATAATTTCATAATTTTAAATCATGTAATTATGCAATTAGTCAGTAGCTTGACCGTAGATCCAAACTTCAAGAAGCCGCCAAGGACGTCAAGTCATCAGGTCTCCCTTTTTCGCTGGCTTGTAGATTCACACAAAACAAAAGTTCACTCTGTTTTTCGAGTCTCTGTTTATCTTCAAAATAATTAAATAAGGTGCTAGTACAACGTTTGGTGTGTCTCACCCCAACTAACCGAATCAAACATAAAAGTATTTAAATAATTTGTGAAATTATACTTAAACTTACATTTCTTGTCCTCTAATAAGTTTTTAACTTTTTCACATTTCTCTAAAGTGTCGAAACTTTTAGTGGTGAGATATATTACAGCTTAAAGCAAATACTTCTTACATTAAATAGTCTTAGCTAGTATGTTTTTTATGTTAATATTACTAACGTCTGTTGAAACTAATCAAAATCTGGATCCTTTTTGCAGTGGTGAAGGCTTACCAATACACGTCTTTGACAAGTGTAATGCTTTTGGATTGTTGGACAATTCCATCTGTCATATTTCTCACCTGGATGTTCTTGAAGACGAAATACAGATACAGGAAATTTGCTGGTGTGGCTGTCTGTGTTGCAGGCCTTGTTTTAGTTGTTTTTTCTGACGTGCATGCAAGCGACCGAGGAGGTAATTAGTTTTTCTTTCGCATATCTAAATTAGTTCCACCTCCTCTTAGTTCTTGAGTCATCATTACTTTTTTCAATGTTATATTGCCTGCTTTAAGATTTGTATATTCGTCTAGATTCTTTACAATGTAGGGGAACTTAGAGAGTTCTCCTTGGTTGCATGAGCTTAAAGTGCATATCCAGGTAGGTCTACCTACCTATCTACCTGCCTGCCTGCCTGCCTGCCTATCTACCTACATGTAATTGTCCGCCTAGGTTTTATGGCATGGCCTTACATGCCCATAGCTATCTTGGCTCGGAATTTGACACCAATATAGAGGGTTGATGTCTGGTCGACCCTGATCATAAAAATTGTCAAATCCTTTATGGACCTTTCTATTCTCCATAGCTGACCCCATTCTGATGGGAGAAGGCTTGGATGATGACGATGATGTTTTGGTTGTTTATTATATTGAGATCTGAAATTCTTAGAAATGAATGTCTGTTAATAGGAGCAAGTGATTACTTTTTCTTAATGGTTGTTATGTGCTTATTTTTTAGAAGGAAAGTTTGCAAGAATGCCTGTAATAATTGTCCCACAAGAATACTCTATCACCACTTAGTAATACACCTTTTGTAACTTTTTTCAAGTCGTCCACTGAGAGACATCCTTGGGTATAGGGAGGTCTCAGGTTCAAATCCTAGGAGGGTGGGGCATGGGTCTGTCAGGAAAAAAAGAAGAAGCACACATTCACATGTTGAAAGTTTTCAGCATCGTGCTTCTGCAGCTTCTGTTGTTGTTTGGCGTTGTTCTTGTAGAATAGTGATGTGAATCGACCCGATCGATTCACAAATAATTTATAGAAAAATAGAAATAGAAGGAAAAGAATGATCTTTATTAGAGAAAAGAACAAACTCCCAACTTTGATGAACGGACAAAGTCTAAACCCTTCTGAATGACGTTTGAGAGTTTCTTCTCAATACAAGCATAAGCAATAAAAGACGGCTAGACCTAATATATATAGAAAAAGCAAAGAGAAGGGTTATTTGTGGTGAAAGACCAAAATAATCCTCCATGACTAAAATTAAATAAAATAAATAAAATGCCTAAACGGCTCCTCCGCGTCTCCTGCGACGTGCGTACGTGATGACGCCTCCACCACCCGAGGAAGGTGCGGCGCCAGGTGCGCTCGCATCAATACCCCCCCTAAAAGAGCCACCTTGTCCTCAAGGTGGAAATCTGGAAACTGTGTCTGGAATCTCGCATAGTCCTCCCAAGTCGCGTCACAGTCTAGTAGTCCCATCCAGTGAATCATAACCTCCTTCGTCTGTCCTGGTCCCTGCCGAACTGCCCGTACCTCCAAAGGCTCTAACTGCACCTCCATATCCTCCGTGAGTGTAGGAGGAAGAGTAGGCGACACCGCATGATCCCCGACCGCCTTCCTCAGCTGAGATACGTAGAAAACGGGGTGAATCGCCGAAGTGATCGGTAGCCTCAACCTATATGCCACCTGTCCAATCCTGGCCTCCACCTGATATGGACCAAAGTAACGAGCCGCCAGCTTCTCGTTCGGCCTCCTCGCCATCGACCTCTGCCTGTAGGGACGTAGCTTGAGATAAACTGTATCTTCCACCTGGAAGCTCACGTCCCGTCTATGCCTGTCCGCCTGAGCCCGCATCACCTGCTGTGCTCGCAACAAATGCTTCCTCAACTCCTCTAATATCCCATCCCTCGCCTCTATGTACTCCTCCACCTGCCCCACTGGTGTCTGAGTGTCTCCAAATCGGACTAAAGGAGGAGGGTCTCGTCCGTACAACACCCTGAAAGGGGTCGTTCCCGTCCTCGAGTGGTACGAAGTGTTGTACCAGTACTCTGCCCATGCTAACCATCTGTGCCACTGCCGGGGGGAATCAGAGGCGAAACACCGCAAATAAGTCTCCACGCTGCGGTTGACGACCTCCGTCTGGCCGTCCGTCTGGGGATGGTAAGCGGTACTCCTCTTCAGGACCGTACCCTGTACCCTAAACAGCTCCCTCCAAAAGAGACTCATGAATACCTTGTCCCTGTCGGAGACAATGGAAGCTGGTACCCCATGTAGCCGTATAACCTCCCTCAGGAAAGCCGTCGCTACTGTAACAGCTGTGTAAGGATGCTTCAAAGGAATGAAGTGAGCATACTTACTCAGCCTGTCCACCACCACCCTGATCACCGTGTACCCCTCTGAACGCGGTAGCCCGTCGATGAAGTCCATGGTGATGTCCTCCCAAACTCTCTCTGGTAGAGTCAGCGGCTGCAATAATCCTGCTGGTGCCATAGCCATGTACTTGTGACGTTGGCAGACGTCACACGCGGCAACCAGTCGTGCGATGCATCTCTGCATCCCTGGCCAAAACACCTCTCTGGCCATCCTCTGATAGGTCTGCTGAACTCCCGAGTGTCCTCCCGTCGTGGAGCTATGGAACTCCTGCAACAATACTGGAATGAATGTCGAAGTCCTCGGTAGCACCATCCTCCCCTGATAGAGCAGTCGACGACCCTCCACAGTATAGCCCACTGGACCATCATTGCCGCTCTCTATTTGCTGCCGTATGTGCTGCAATCTGTTGTGAATCGACTCAATCGGTTCACCAATCCCAACAATTAATTAAGAGGAATAGAAATAGAATGATCTTTTATATAGGAAAAGAACAAAACTCCCAACTTTGATTGCACGGAACAAAGTAATAAACTCCTTCAATGACACTTGCGAGAGTTTTCTCAATACAAGCATAAAAACTAATGACGGCTAGCCCTAGCTATAAATAGAAAAGAGAAACAAAACCCTAGGAGGGTTATTGTGGTGAAAGACCACAATACCCCTTTATGCCTAAATAACTGAAAGGCCTAAACAGTGGGCCTGGGCCTAAATAGCTACACGTCTCCTACGACGTGTGTAGGTGATGATGGGTGGGCCCACATCAATACCGCCCCCTAAAAGAGCCACCTTGTCCTCAAGGTGAAAATCTGGAAACTGCGTCTGAAAGCTCGCATAATCCTCCCAGGTCGCGTCACAGTCTGGTAGGCCGACCCAATGAATCAGGACCTCCCTCGTCTGACCTGGTCCTCGTCGAATAGCTCGTACCGCCAAGGGCTCTAACTGTACCTCCATGTCCTCCGTGAGCGTCGGAGGAAGAGTGGGTGACACTGCCAGATCCCCAATCGCCTTCCTCAACTGAGATACGTGGAAGACGGGATGAATCGATGATGTGTCTGGTAGCCCCAAACGATAAGCCACCTGCCCAACCCTAGCCACCACTGGATAAGGCCCAAAGTATCGAGCCGCCAACTTCTCATTCGGCCTCCTCGCCATCGAGCGCTGTCGATAGGGACGTAGTTTGAGATAAACCATGTCCCCTACCTGAAAGTTGACGTCCCGCCGATGCTTGTCTGCCTGGGCCCGCATCACCTGCTGTGCCCGCAACAGATGCTTCCGCAGCTCCTCCAAGACCCCGTCTCGGGTCAACATATACTCCTCCACCTGTCCCACCGGTGTCTGGGCGTCTCCGAACCGGACCAAGGGGGGAGGGTCTCGACCATACAGCACCCGGAAAGGTGTTGTTCCCGCCCGTGAATGGTACGAAGTATTGTACCAGTATTCTGCCCACGCCAGCCAACTGTGCCACTGTCGAGGAGAATCAGATGCGAAGCACCGTAAGTAGGTCTCGACGCTGCAGTTGACGACCTCCGTCTGGCCGTCCGTCTGGGGATGATATGCGGTACTCCTCTTCAGGACCGTACCGTGAACCCGAAATAACTCCCGCCAAAAGAGACTCATGAATACCTTGTCCCTGTCAGAGACAATGGATGCGGGTACCCTATGTAGCCTGATCACCTCTCGAAGAAATGCCGTCGCAACAGTAACGGCCGTGTAAGGATGCTTCAGGGGAATGAAGTGAGCATACTTACTCAGCCTGTCTACCACCACCATGATCACCGTGTACCCCTCTGAACGTGGTAGCCCGTCGATGAAGTCCATGGTGATATCCTCCCAAACTCGCTCCGGTAAGGCCAGTGGCTGCAATAATTCGGCTGGAGCCATAGCCATATACTTGTGACGTTGGCAGACGTCACAAGCGGCCACCAATCGTGCGATGGATCGTCGCATCCCGGGCCAAAACACCTCCCTGGCCATCCGCTGATAAGTCTGCTGAACCCCCGAATGGCCTCCCGTCGCGGAACTGTGGAACTCCTGGAATAATACGGGAATAAAGGCCGAAGTCTTGGACAGCACCATCCTCCCCTGGTAGAGCAGACGGCGATCCGCTAGAGTGTAGCCCGCTGGAGCGTCAACACCGCTCTCTATCTGCTGCCGTATCTGCTGCAGCTCTGTCCTGCTCCGCCTCCTGCAACATCGGCTCCCAATCCCGCCATATAGGTCGTGATAGGGCGCCTAGATCGGCCACCTCCTCCCACCGGGATAAAGCGTCAGCCGCCTTGTTCTCCAGCCCTGGACGGTACTCGATCGTGAATCGATACCCGACCAGCTTGGACAACCAATGCTGATGCTCCTCAGTCACAAGCCGCTGCTCGAGGAGATACTTGAGGCTCCTCTGATCGGTCCGGATCACAAACTCCCTTCCCAACAGGTAAGGCCGCCACTTCAGCACCGCCAGAACAATCGCCATCAGCTCCCTCTCATAGACCGATTTTAGTCAGGCTCTAGCAGAGAGTACCTGACTAAAGTAGGCTATGGGCCGCCCCTCCTGCATGAGTACCGCCCCGAGGCCATATCCCGATGCGTCCGTCTCCACCACAAACGCTCTGCTGAAGTCGGGTAATGCTAGCACGGGTGCTGTCGTCATAGCGACCTTCAACGCCTCAAAGGCCTTAGTGGCCTCCTCTCCCCAATGGAAACCCTCATTCTTCAGCTGCTCCGTAAGGGCCCGAGCGATAGTACCGTACCCCTTGACGAACTTCCTGTAGTAGCCCGTCAACCCCAGGAAGCCGCGTAATGTCCGTAGTGTAGTGGGCACGGGCTAATGTAACATGGCCGCTATCTTTGTCCTGTCCGCTGCTACCCCCTCAGCCGACACCACGTGCCCCAGATACTCCACCTGTGCCAAACCGAAGCTACACTTCTTTCGGTTGGCGTATAGCTGATGCGTCAGCAGCTCCTGAAACACTATCGCCAAGTGGTCAGTATGCTCCCCCATGCTTCGGCTATAGATGAGGATGTCGTCGAAGAATACCAAGATGAACCTGCGAAGGTAGGGTTGGAATACCTTATTCATCAATGCCTGGAAGGTCGAAGGAGCGTTGGTCAGCCCAAACGGCATAACCAGAAACTCATAATGTCCCTCGTGAGTTCGGAACGCCGTCTTCGAAACATCCTCTGGCCGCATCCGGATCTGGTGGTATCCTGCGCGAAGATCGATTTTCGAAAAGACAACCGCCCCATGCAGTTCGTCTAGCAGCTCGTCGATCACCGGGATAGGGAACTTGTCCGCGACCGTCTCCTTATTCAACGCCCGGTAGTCGACGCAGAATCTCCAGCTCCCGTCCTTCTTCACCAACAGCACTGGTGATGAAAAAGGACTCACACTCGGCTAGATTATCCCCGCCTGCAGCATCTCCCGCACCATCCGCTCTATCTCGTCCTTCTGCAGATGCGGGTATCTGTAGGGACGCACGTTCACCGGTGCCCCCTCCCTCCCGTAGTACGATCGAGTGCTCGTGTCCTCTGATCGGAGGTAGCCCTTGCGGGCTCTGGAAGACCTCTGAATACTGCTCCAGCACCGCCTCTACCTCCCTTGGTGTCTCCCCCCGAGTTGCCTCCTCGCCAGAAAACCCTTGGAACTCGACCATGTACCCCTCTCCTCCTGTCCGCAACGCCCGAGTAATGGCGCTGAAAGCCACCATAGAGAAACAGAGAGTCGGGTCCCCCTTCAGCACCACCGTCTTGTCTTCCTCCCGAAACTCCATCCGTAGAAGCTTCCAGTCCACCTTCATCTCCCCAAGCGTCTTCAGCCACTGAACCCCCAATATGATGTCTACATTGCCCAGCTCCAATGGTAGGAAGTCCTCCGTCAGCTGATACCCCTGCAGTGAGAGCGATACCCCCTTGCAGAGGCCTTTGCTCTCCTCCATCTTCCCGGTGCCCAGCAACACCGTGAACTTCTCCACCGTACTCAACTCTAGACCGAGCCGACCGACCAGTCGTCGCGAGATGAAGTTGTGGGTGGCCCCACTGTCGATCAGCACTGTCACCGTTTGCTCTCCCAGCTCCCCTGCCAACTTCATGGTATGGTTCGGGGTGAACCCTACCACGGAGTTGAGGGTCACCTCAGCAACATCCATATGTACGTGCTCCTGCTCCTCCCCAGCCTCCGGAGCGACAGCGGTCTCTACCTCCTCTGCGTCCTCCTCCTCGTCCGGTAAAATCACGATTTGCAGCAACTTGCTCGCGCATCGATGACCGGGGGTGAATCTCTCGTCGCATCGGAAACATAGGCCAGCCGCCCTTCTCGCCTTCATGTCGGCATCGGATAGGCGTCTTCCTGGCACTGCGGCTCCTCCTGTTTCGCCCGTGGGTCTAGGCGGTACTGGTGCTGGTGCTCCTGCCGCTGGTCGGGGAAGTATTGGACCTGCCTGACTGCGCTGTCCCGTCGTCCCCCAAGCGCCTTTAAGGCGCTTTTCTTCCGCCAATTTCTCCTCGGCCTTGTGGGCCAGGCGGAGGAGATCTTCTAAGCACCGCGGACTCTGCAGCCTGAGCTCCGCTCGTATGGAGGGCTTCAACCCCTTCATAAACATACCTATCTGTAACTCGTCCGACACCCCTCGCATGCGTCCAGATAGTAGTTCGAACTTCGCGACGAAGTCTCGAACCGTCCCCTCCTGTCGTAGCGACGACCACTGCTCGTAGAAATCACCCGAAGCCGTCTCCTGGAAGCGGTCTAAAATGTATCCCGTCAGCTCCGCCCAGCTGCTGAACGGGGTCCTCGCCGATCTCCACCGATACCACGCCAGGGCCGGGCCCTCGAAATAGATTCCGATGCATCTGAGGACCTCTGCTTCGGTCAGCTCCATGATCTCGAAATAGCGCTCTGCCCGAAAAATCCACTCGTCCGGGTTCTCACCCTCGAACGTGGGTAGCTTCAGCTTCTTCAGCCGGCGATCCGCGCTAAGGTCACCGTGCTGCATATCATTCCTGCCACGTCCTCCTTCCCAGCTGTGTGTATCTCGCCGCTGGGTCTCGTACGGGCCTCTGTCACCCTCCCCATACCGCTCGTCAGCCCAGACCTGCTCACCCCACTCCTCCACCGGACCCCTGTAGTCACCGACTGCCCTCGCCCGTGGTGGTCGTCGTGGGGGTAGGTCCCCTCTCTGGAAGTTGGCGGGATCCGCCGTTCCCCCAAAGAAATTGCTGCCTCCGGCGTGCCTCGCTCCTCCTGGCGGTTCCGCTCCTCCCGTCCCAGCCGGAACTCCCGCCAAGCCCCTTCCCGGGCCCGCGAACCTATCTCCGTAGTTCGCGGTCATCGTCCGACCCCCGTGGAGGGCCCCAAGCCCTAGGGCTTCTCCCGGATATGGAACCGGTCCGCCGGGACCGTATGGGTCGACGGCGTCCGGCCACAGCCGCTCGCCGGCGGCTCCTCTGGCGCCGACCGGCCACGGGTGGCGGTCGGGGGCCGGCCAGCGACCGCCCACAGCAGCCGCGGCCCTGCCCGGGCTCGCGCGGTCGGCGGCGATGCTCCCGCGGCCTTCGGCCGCTGTCCGACGAGGGTCGCCGGCCGCCAGGGCCCCGCCCGGCGGTGCGGCGGCGGCGGCGGGTGCGGGCCAGCGCCCGTCGGCCTGTCCTCCGTGATCTTCGGTCGCCTCTCCCTCCGTATGAACAAACCCTAGTTGGTCGCCTAGGGTTTGGGTCGTTACCGCCTCCGCTTCGCCGCCATTGATCTTATTTGAGATGTTTTGCAAAAGCATCATGATAGTCGTCGTCTCCTTCCGCATATCGTGCATCTCCGTGCAGATTTCTAGGTTCGTGGACGCTTGATCCTTCGCGGAGACCTCCATGGATTTCTTCAAGCTCTCGATCTCGGCGGTAAAGTCCTCCCGAAGACCTCGGATCTTCTCGTCGATCGTGGTTCTCGTTCCATCGGCCATGGCTCGTAGAAAGCTCTGATACCAAATGTTGTGAATCGACTCAATCGGTTCACCAATCCCAACAATTAATTAAGAGGAATAGAAATAGAATGATCTTTTATATAAGGAAAGAACAAAACTCCCAACTTTGATTGCACGGAACATAGTAATAAACTCCTTCTTCAATGACACTTGCGAGAGTTTTCTCAATACAAGCATAAAAACTAATGACGGCTAGCCCTAGTTATAAATAGAAAAGAGAAACAAAATCCTAGGAGGGTTATTGTGGTGAAAGACCACAATACCCCTTTATGCCTAAATAACTGAAAGGCCTAAACAGTGGGCCTGGGCCTAAATAGCTACACGTCTCCTACGACGTGTGTAGGTGATGATGGGTGGGCCCACATCACAATCCTGCGTCCTGCTCAGCCTCCTGCAACATCGGCTCCCAGTCCCGCCATATAGGTCGTGACAGCGCCCTCAAGTCCACCACCTCCTCCCGTCGCGACAAGGCATCAGCAGCCTTGTTCTCTAGCCCCGGCCGGTACTCGATCGTGAAGCGGTATCCCACCAACTTGGACAACCAATGCTGGTGCTCCTCTGTAACGAGCCGCTGCTCGAGGAGGTACTTGAGGCTCTTCTGGTCGGTCCTGACCACAAACTCCCGTCCCAACAGATAGGGCCTCCACTTCAGTACTGCCAGTACGATGGCCATCAGCTCCCTCTCATAGACCGACTTTAGCCGGGCTCTAGCAGAAAGCACCTGACTAAAGTAGGCTATGGGCTTCCCCTCCTGCATGAGTACTGTCACGCCCCGATCCGGGAAATCGCTCGTCCTCGCTAGATTTTACCCGAATCATCGTCCTCGCTGGGGTGTGATGCCGCACGAGCCTGGAGTTGCGCTCGTGCAAGGCAAGATAACAGGTTCACATAGAACTATCTCAATTTGATAACATAAGCAGCGGAAGGAAGACAGAGTATAACATAAGAATCTCTTTTATTCATATTGAACTGAAGGTTACAAAGGCTCTGAATAGCCCAACATAAAATGCCAATTGGCTACAACGCTCATGATCTCTCTAGCTCATAAAGGATTACATTGTTCCATACATTATGCCTCTTTATAGCCACCAAGTTGTCTTCGGCCGAACATCTCTATGTCGCAAGTCCGAAAGCCTATGCGGAAACTCCTCTTGAACGCCAAGGACTCCATGCCTCGGCACGTCCAAGCTAAGCTCCGCCCCGAGCTGATCATAACCTGAGCCTGCACATAAACTAGTGGGAGATTAGTGCTTTCGTCCTCGCTTCGCACTGATCAAGACCCGTTCGCACCCAAACCAAACACTTAATTCATTTAGTGAAACATGCATCTTACTTTGTGATCTTTCTATTTAGCCTTAGGATCGGTTTCATGGCAATCTTCATATATAACAACTTATCATAAATGTGTCCCATATCCCGTGTTCCTGCAGCAGATACAGTTAGGCATAATAGGAACATAAACATAGTGATCGTGCACATCCCGTCCCATTTTCCTTAGCCTGCAGTGGTTAGAACTTAACATAAGCAAACATACGATTCGTGCCACTGACCAATCATAAACGTAAACACATGCATAATGGGTGGCAGGCCCTGCGCCTACACCCAGCTCTCATCTCAGTCCACCGGCCCTATCTATATGTTTCGCACCGTAATGGACTTGGCATCTCATATGTGTAAGCCTAAGATCGCTCCGATACGGGTTGCTAGCCCAATATCCAAAGGATCCCAACTTACGGATATCATAGCTTATCACAGCACTGGACGGTCGCAATCCGTCCGAATGTTGTGCACCATAAATACCACACATAATTCCCTCCTAGGCCGAACGGTCCCGGCGCCCCGCCGTAACCGTTCGAGGGAAGTCGTACCCGTGCACGGGCCATCCGAGTCCATTGACCATGCAATATGTACCATATCATACAATCCATAGCATACCAACCGATCTCGTATTCCATAAACATAATCTCGCACATAAACGGTTTCCCGTGCCATAAACGGTTTTCCGTGCCATAAACATAATCCACCATTCATATGGGGAGCGCCGTCGGCGTTATGCCCCAACACATCCATATTGATGCACGACGCCCAACGGCTTAGTCATCTCGTACTCATTCAACGCATACCATTCGTAAGTTATTCTCATAGCATAATTCCGTATTACTTAGTCTTTTCGTAACATAAGTGCCCGAAGGCACGCTCAGCACCATAATCAATGTTCTACGCCTAGAGTTCAATGTTCTCGGAGCCGTGCACATGATGCACAACTCAATATTGTCTTTCAATGTTCTACCATCACCGCCCTACCGCGACTCGTACACTTGATGCACGTCGCTTCAATGTTTCGATTGTTCAATGTTCTATCTTAGTGTTCAACGCATACTTAGACTTTTCGTTGCCGAGCCACGCTCGCTTACTCGATAACATCTTACGCATACCATAACATATTTTATTAGACGTAAAGGAATAGGGAGAGAGAGTCAAGAACCCGCCCACCTTAAGCCGATACGCCTTGTCGTCTCGCCGATTGAAGCGTCTCGCTTCCATAACTCGATTGCTTAGCTAACTCCCGGACTTAGCCATTCCTTTGAACTACTCGGTTGATTTGGCCTATCACGCCTATACCACGATCCGTAATCCAGCATAAAGGCATAGCCTGCACACCAGATCAACCAACATTATCACTTGCTCAACGGGACTTATCCTTTGTATCGATTCGATTCATAGATTCCAACCGACTCAAGGCTTACCTTTGGCCAACGTAACTCTTGCATCGATTCATATCGATACCTCATCGGGTCAACGCAACTCTTCGAGTCAACGACTCATCATAATGCACCGATGCGGAGCGGGGCATTACATAATATACCACTCAAAATCAGGTTCGTCCTCGAACCCAACACTTAATCCAAGTGCCTCGCATAGATCGCTTCACGATCTCGTGCTACTATCGTTGGAATCATACAACTTAGTTTGGATCATACACATATTTTAGGCGTCCCACCAATATATGCATTTCAGCCAAGCTCAGTTGTAGGATATCGGGACAACTAACAAGCTCAACTAAATCCTCAAGCACCAATCATTTCGTACACTTGGTCAAATCTTAGCGCCTATTCTCATTCTACTTCTCATATGCATCATCCCATAACATGCGATCCTCTTCCAAACATCTCTGCACATAACTTGATTCAAACTCGTAACTTCGATCTCATAAGTTTCTCGTCGTCCATCTAACGCATGCATAGCATTAAGCCGTTGCGCATCCGATCGCAACAATTCTCCGCAATGCCTACTCGCCCAACCGTTTCCTATCTCTCGTATAACTCAAGTCTTTCATCCAATCATTCATAATGCTTGGCCTTAACGACATGGACTAAGTCAACATGTCACAATTTCCTTTGTCTACAATCCGTACTAAGTCTCGCACACAACTATCCATATATGATTCACGTTCTCGCTCTATCCATGTATTGCGTCTGGGGCTACCCCCGCTAGGTAACTTATCCAGACATCATACTTAATCTCTCCCGACACAAGAGGTCAACTTGAGACTACAATGCTCAAAGGCAACAATCTTTTCGACCCAAGGTCTCTTACGATACGCCCATCTCCTATTCTCGAATCAATCCCGACTAGTTCGTTCCGTAACATAGATAGCGCGCTCAATGCACATAGCCTAACCGTTTCTCAAATCGATCTACGACACGACTCTTAGGGTCATTCTATTATTTCTCGCCCTCGGGCATTGCAAAGTTCTTGCAATCGCCTTACCGCGTCACTACGCTAAGCACGTTCCTCAACATCCACTCGATCCCACATAACTTTTCTTGACCATATCGATTCTAGTACTCGCTAACTTTCGAGACACGATACTCACTCGCTTAGACTTATCCTTCTTACGTGACTTCTTTAGGGTCATCCTATGGGACTTCAACATTCACTTGATTTGACGGTCAAGTCTTCTAGGGTCAGCTGCCCCGAAACTACGCTCGATAATTGAAGATCATCAACGAGGGACAGTTACAACGAACCATGCTATATCGCCGAGCCAAATCAATTCCCGACACTTTCTATGGGACTTTACCCAATCCGACATACCAATTCGTAATTTCTCTACTCCCGCGCAACTGATGCGCCGTTGCTACTCGAATCACTCATATATTACCGTCGACTATCTTAGTTTGTCGTATGACATCTACTCGCCTCAGGTCCGAGTTTACCTATCCGTGATCATAGCTCAATACATTTCGTACTCATCGAAACCATCCTCGAACAACTTTCGCATCAAACCACAAGTCCATATCAAATTTGCCACGCCTCGCAAGTTCGATCATCCCCGCTGGATGAATCACCATACCAGCGCTCACGCGGAATGATCGTTCTAATTTGACGTGACGCATGTGCGAGGCTGGTGTTGCACTTGCTCAAGACAAGAATGTCAACATAGTGGTGATCCGCGAAGAAATCCAGACACTTTCATTTTCATCCAAGCAATATCCATCGACTCTCAAATTCTCCGAAGCATTCCTACCATCGTCATCCAAATCGACATCAACTTAACTTGCATCTTATTCATCCAACAACAATGCTCAACATAATTTTCGTTCATTCGATCAGAGTATCCCCGAGTTATTGCATATCGTCTTTGATACGCCTCAATACCATCGTCGATATGCATAACTTGAACATCTTCCTTTCTTATAAGCTTCAATTCGTTGCAATCACTGCCGTTATCCGAACTCGAACACGAATCAAGTCTTGCACATATCCAGATTCATTCAGTTGTAACTACTTAACATCGGCGCGACACAATTTCAAATTCATATATCTATTCTCATATCCCTAGCTCGCACTTCTAATCGTGCTACCGATTCATCGCACTAACTCCAATTCGTTCGCACGATTTCTCCGTACCTACTTAACACGTTCCGAATAAGTTTTCGTACTAACTCAACATAAGTCCGACCGGGTCAACTATTTCCTCAACGCAATATTTCTTTCGCTATGCTCCGTCTATCGTTCGGCTTATTCTTAACGAATCCTCGTCCGACGTATCCTCCGTAGGCACGACTTCACACATAATCGTTCAACTCAATTCATCGATGCATACTTGCATCGACTTCCATCAAATCATTCCCACTCGAGTCTCGATACTACTCCGTCCGTTGCGGACAACATAGCGTAACAACATAATCGTCTTGATGTAACCTATCGTAAGTCGCCAACCGGCTTAACATAGCTATCGCTAAGTGGTATTCCATATACCACTCAGGATCGAGCCCATCGTTATCGACACAATACTTCGCTATACTTGCTCGCATAATTGGTATTGCATATACCACTCGGAATTGAGTTATTACTCGACATCACACTTCGTATAGGTCCGATATCTATCTTCCAATAAACTATCTCGTATGGCGATCCTTCCGATCCCAGCTCTAGCGTTAGCTCAAGTTTGACACACATTCAATCTAACCGTACCATGGTGATCATTTCGATCACACCCGCAACATTCGCTTATTCAAAGCTCAACGCGACATACGGCCAACATAAACGTTCGCCTACTCAACTCGACTCCGCGACCAACTCGATTCGTTACTATCGCATCCGCGATCTTTCTGAATCTCGCTCGTTGCAACTCGTGCAACAACTCATTCTCGATACTCAAGCTCTTTACTCAATCTCGTGCAACATATCGCTATCCATCCGCATAGCCATACAACACGTATCATACCATATCGACTCGTTGCACCGATGCAACGAACGATCCACGACTTGCTGCACTCCGTGCAACCAACAACACATAACCGTTCGCATAACAACATAACACGCACCGCCTCATATATCGACTCGTTGCACCTTGTGCAACCAACAACACATATCCCCTCGCACTTCGTGCGACCGCCAACACATAACTCCTCGCACTGTGTGCGACCAACAAAACATAACTCCTCGCACTGCGTGCGACCAACAACTCATATATCATTGCACTTCGTGCAACCAACATCATCATATTTGTTGCACTTCGTGCGACCAGCATTCCATAACTCGTTGCACTTCGTGCAACCAACATCCCATAACACGTTGCACTTCGTGCAACCAACACTCTCCGATGGTACCCGGAGATAGCGTGATAGTCATGACATACTTGTGGCAGACGTACTCACTTAGTATAGACTTATTGTATGGAACATCCAATGTAGCGTCGAGTAGATCCATGAGCCATGCGGTTGCGGAAACAACTTAGAATCAACTGAATTCGATAGCGAAGCGACTGAGGGTCAAAGAGATTCACGTACGGTCCAAAGGATGGAAACGCTTTGATACCAACTTGTCACGCCCCGATCCGAAAAATCGCTCGTCCTCGCTAGATTTTACCCGAATCATCGTGCTGGGGCGTGATGCCGCACGAGCCTGGAGTTGCGCTCGTGCAAGGCAAGATAACAGGTTCACATAGAATTATCTCAATTTGATAACATAAGCAGCGGAAGGAAGACATAGTATAACATAAGAATCTCTTTTATTCATATTGAACTGAAGGTTACAAAGGCTCTGAATAGCCCAACATAAAATGCCAATTGGCTACAACGCTCATGATCTCTCTAGCTCATAAAGGATAACATTGTTCCATACATTATGCCTCTGTATAGCCACCAAGTTGTCTTCGGCCGAACATCTCTATGTCGCAAGTCCGAACGCCTATGCGGAAACTCCTCTTGAACGCCAAGGACTCCATGCCTCGGCACGTCCAAGCTAAGCTCCGTCCCGAGCTGATCATAACCTGAGCCTGCACATAAACTAGTGGGGGATTAGTGCTTTCGTCCTCGCTTCGCACTGATCAAGACCCGCTCGCACCCAAACCAAACACTTAATTCATTTAGTGAAACATGCATCTTACTTTGTGATCTTTCTATTTAGCCTTAGGATCGGTTTCATGGCAATCTTCATATAAAACAACTTATCATAAATGTGTCCTATATCCCGTGTTCCTGCAGCAGATACAGTTAGGCATAATAGGAACATAAACATAGTGATCGTGCACATCCCGTCCTATTTTCCTTAGCCTGCAGTGATTAGAACTTAACATAAGCAAACATACGATTCGTGCCACCGACCAATCATAAACGTAAACACATGCATAATGGGTGGCAGGCCCTGCGCCTGCACCCAGCTCTCATCTCAGTCCACCGACCCTATCTATATGAAGGTCACGGTGTTTCGCACCGTAATGGACTTGGCATCTCATATGTGTAAGCCTAAGATCGCTCCGATACGGGTTGCTAGCCCAATATCCAAAGGATCCCAACTTACGGATATCATAGCTTATCACAGCATTGGACGGTCGCAATCCGTCCGAATGTTGTGCACCATAAATACCACACATAATTTCCTCCTAGGCCGAACGGTCCCGGCGCCCCGGCGTAACCGTTCGAGGGAAGCCGTACCCATGCACGGGCCATCCGAGTCCATTGACCATGCAATATGTACCATATCATACAATCCATAGTATACCAACCGATCTCGTATTCCATAAACATAGTCTCGCACATAAACGGTTTCCCGTGCCATAAACGGTTTTCCGTGCCATAAACATAATCCACTATTCATATGGGGAGCTCCGTCGGCGTTATGCCCCAACACATCCATATTGATGCACGACGCCCAACGGCTTAGTCATCTCGTACTCATATTCAACGCATACCATTCGTAAGTTATTCTCATAGCATAATTCCGTATTACTTAGTCTTTTCGTAACATAAGTGCCCGAAGGCATGCTCAGCACCATAATCAATGTTCTACGCCTAGAGTTCAATGTTCTCGGAGCCGTGCACATGATGCACAACTCAATATTGTCTTTCAATGTTATACCATCACCGCCCTACCGCGACTCGTACACTTGATGCACGTCGTTTCAATGTTTCGATTGTTCAATGTTCTATCTTAGTGTTCAACGCATACTTAGACCTTTCGTCGCCGAGCCACGCTCGCTTACTCGATAACATCTTACGCATACCATAACATATTTTATTAGACGTAAAGGAATAGGGAGAGAGAGTCAAGAACCCGCCCACCTTAAGCCGATACGCCTTGTCGTCTCGCCGATTGAAGCGTCTCGCTTCCATAACTCGATTGCTTAGCTAACTCCCGGACTTAGCCATTCCTTTGAACTACTCGGTTGATTTGGCCTATCGCGCCCATACCACGATCCGTAATCCAGCATAAAGGCATAGCCTGCACACCAGATCGACCAACATTAGCACTTGCTCAACGGGACTTATCCTTTGTATCGATTCGATTCATAGATTCCAACCGACTCAAGGCTTACCTTTGGCCAACGTAACTCTTGCATCGATTCATATCGATACCTCATCGGGTCAACGCAACTCTTCGAGTCAACGACTCATCATAATGCACCGATGCGGAGCGGGGCATTACAAGTACCGCCCCGAGGCCATACCCTGACGCGTCCGTCTCTACCACGAACGCCTTGCTGAAATCGGGTAAGGCCAGCACCGGTGCCGTCGTCATAGCCACCTTCAAGGCCTCAAAAGCCTTGGTGGCTTCCTCCCCCCAGTGGAACCCTTCCTTCTTTAGTTGCTCCGTGAGGGCCCATGCGATAGTGCCGTATCCCTTGACGAACTTCCTGTAGTAGCCCGTCAACCCCAAGAAGCCTCGCAGTGTAGTGGGCATCGGCCAATCCAGCATAGCCGCTATCTTCGTCCTGTCCGCCGACACCCCCTCAGCTGACACCACGTGCCCCAGATACTCCACCTGCGCCAAACCGAAACTGCACTTCTTTCGGTTGGCGTATAGCTGATGCGCCATCAGCTCCCTAAATACCACCTCCAAGTGGTCAATGTGCTCCCCCATGCTCCTGCTGTAGACGAGGATGTCGTCGAAAAAGACCAGGATGAACCTCCGAAGGTAAGGCTGGAATACCTTGTTCATCAAGGCCTGAAAGGTCGACGGAGCGTTGGTCAGGCCAAAAAGCATGACCAAAAACTCGTAGTGTCCTTCGTGGGTCCGGAAGGCAGTCTTTGGCACGTCCTCTGGCCGCATCCGGATCTGGTGGTACCCCGCCCTGAGGTCGATCTTCGAAAAGGCCGTCGCCCCATGCAGCTCGTCTAGCAGCTCGTCGATCACCGGAATAGGAAACTTGTCAGCGACCGTCTCCTTGTTCAGCGCCCGGTAATCGACGCAGAATCTCCAACTCCCGTCCTTCTTCTTCACCAAAAGCACCGGTGACGAAAAAGGACTTACACTTGGCTGGATCACCCCAGCCTGCAGCATCTCCCGCACCATCCGCTCTATCTCGTCCTTCTGCAGATGCGGATACCTGTAGGGACGCACGCTCACCGGTGCTCCCTCTCCACGTAGTACTATCGCGTGCTCGTGCCCTCTAATCGGAGGTAGCCCTTGCGGGCTTTGGAATACCTCAGAGTACTGCTCCCAACACCGCCTTCACCTCCACAGGGGTCTCCTCCTGTGTCTCACCCTCAACCGAAATCCCCTGGAACTCTACTAGGTACCCCTCTCCTCCCGTCCGCAACGCTCGCGTAATGGCCTTGAGGGCCACTACCGAGAAACAGAGAGTCGGGTTCCCCCTCAGCACCACCGTCTCGCCTCCCTCCAGGAACTCCATCCGTAGAAGCTTCCAGTTCACCTTCATCTACCCGAGCTTCTTCAGCCACTGGACCCCCATGCCCAGCTCCAATGGTAAGAAGTCCTCCGCCAGCTGATATCCCTGCAGTGAGAGAGACACCCCCTTGCATAGGCCCTTGCTCTCCTCCATCTTCCCGGTGCCCAGCAACACCGTGAACTTCTCCGCCGTACTCAACTCTAGGCCAAGCCGCTCGACCAGTCTCTGAGAGATGAAGTTGTGGGTTGCCCCACTGTCGATCAGCACCGTCACCGTCTGCTCTCCCAATGTTCCCGCCAACTTCATGGTGTGGTTCGGAGTGAACCCTACCACGGAGTTGAGGGTCACCTCAGCAACATCCATGTGCACATGATCCTGCTCCTCCCCAGCACCTGCTGCTATAGCGGCCTCTTCTTCCGTCGGATCCTCCTCGTCGGGCAAGATCACGATCTGCAGCAACTTGCTCGCACATCGATGACCGGGAGTGAACCTCTCGTCGCATCTGAAGCACAAGCCAGCTGCTCTTCTCGCCTTCATGTCAGCATCCGACAGGCGCCTCCCCGGTACAATGGAGCCCCCTGTCCCACCTGCGGGTCTAGGTGGTATTGGTGCCTGAGCCCCCGCTGCTGGTCGTGGAAGTACTGGGCCCGTCTGACTGCGCTGCCCCGATGCTCCCCAAGCGCCCTTACGACGTCTCTCCTCTGTCAATTTCTCCTCTGCCTTATGAGCCAGGCGGAGCAGATCCTCTAAGCACTGCGGACTCTGCAACCGGAGCTCCGCTCGTATGGAGGGCTTCAAGCCCTTCATAAACATCCCGATCTGCAGCTCATCCGACACCCCTCTGACACGTCCGGATAACAGTTCGAACCTCGCTACGAAGTCCTGAACCGTTCCCTCCTGTCGCAGAGAAGACCACTGCTCGTAGAAGTCTCCCCCGACCGTCTCCTGGAATCGGTCCAAAAGGTATGCAGTCAACTCCTCCCAGCTGCGGAATGGGGTCCTCGACGACCTCCACCGGTACTACGCCAGGGCCTGGCTCTCGAAGTAGATCCCGATGCATCTGAGTACCTCCGTCTCAGTCAACTCCATGACCTCGAAGTAGCGCTCCGCCCGAAAGATCCAATCGTCCGGATCCGTACCCTCAAACGTAGGTAGCTTCAGCTTCTTAAGCCGGCGGTCAGCGCTAAGGTCTCCCTGCTGTATGTCATCTCTGGCTCGACCTCCTCCCCACCGGCCTGTGTCTCGCCGTTGGGTCACGTACGGAACTCCGTCACCTCCTCCATACCGCTCTTGGAATTGAGCGGGAGCTGCCGTTCCCCCACAGAAATTGCTGCCTCCGAAAGCGCCTCCTACGGTCCCTGCCCCTCCTGGCGGCTCTGTTCCCCCTGTCTGACCCCCGTGGAGGGTTGGCTGCCATAGGGCACCCCCTGGAGGGGGTGCTGTGCCGCTGGGCTCGTCCCACTTGTCGGCGGCCGGTCCCAAGACACTCCTTGCAGGAGGCGGGGCCCGCCGTGGCCCGGGTAATCGGCGGCGACCGGCCAGCGGCCCTGGCGGTCGGTGGCGATCGGCCAGCGACCCTGGCTCGCGTCCGCGGCCGACCAGCGGCCTCCTCCCGCCGGCGTCGACCCGCCTGGGCTTCGGGTGGCCTCGGCCGTGACCGGCCAGCGGCCCTGGCGGTCTGCGGCGACCGGCCAGCGGCCTCCTCCCGCCGGCGCCGGCCCGCCTGGATCTTGGTGATCGACGGCGGTAGTGATGCTGGGATCCTCGGTTTCGTCGAGGTTTGTCGGAGCAAACCCTAGGCGGCTGCCTAGGGTTTGGGCTGTTGCCGCCTCCGGTTGGCTCGTCGATTCGGCGCCGGTCATCTTCTTGGAGATGTCTTGCAATATTGTCATCATTGCCGGAATCGTTGTCATCTCCTTCCGCATGCTCCGCACCTCTGTTTGAAGTTCCTCCTGCGTGGACGCTTGATCTTTGATTGCCGCCTTCAAACCCTCGATCTCGAGATTGAGATCCTCACGAAGACCTTGGATCTTCTCCTCGATCGTGTTCCTCGTCCCGTGCGCCATGGATTCGTAGAGAGCTCTGATACCAATTGATGTGAATCGACCCGATCGATTCACAAATAATTTATAGAAAAATAGAAATAGAAGGAAAAGAACGATCTTTATTAGAGAAAAGAACAAACTCCAAACTTTGATGAACGGACAAAGTCTAAACCCTTCTGAATGACGCTTGAGAGTTTCTTCTCAATACAAGCATAAGCAATAAAAGACGGCTAGACCTAATATATATAGAAAAGCAAAGAGAATGGTTATTTGTGGTGAAAGACCAAAATAACCCTCCATGACTAAAATTAAATAAAATAAATAAAGTGCCTAAACGGCTCCTCCGCGTCTCCTGCGACGTGCGTACGTGATGACGCCTCCACCACCCGAGGAAGATGCGGCGCCAGGTGCGCTCGCATCAAATAGATAAAAGAAGAGAAAGTAGCAGCGGATGGGAAATGAAATCTAGCCTTTTCACAAAATGGGCTATACTACTTCTACAATGTTTCAATGTCCTAGTACGTGGAGCATATATATGTAGGTTCCCCAGCTTCAGTAAGATCTATGGCTCATTTAGGAAATGTTACTCTCACCATTGTAATATTTTATGGCACATTATTCAAGGATTTTATTATCTCATAGAGAGGGAATAATGACCCTCAATATTTTGTCAAATGGAAGCTAGTGGCAGTGGCACAAAAGGTCGGGCAACCAAGCAGTTTAGGCCTTTCCGGTATAGAAGGGGAGGAAAGGGCAGGTCCTGGGATCAAATCTTAGGCAGACAATCAAAGACTGATTCTTACTCTAAATAATAAAATAAAATGGTAGCTACTGGTGGCATTTTTGAGAGTCCGGATCGGTGGTGAACTAGTATTTCCAGTTGTCCAATAATTTGAGCTAGCTGTAACGTCCAAAAAGTTGCGCCCCGTCCGAGGCAAAATTGCATAGTCACGATCCGATCCCAAGATTATGGGTCCAGTCCGATCATGTCCAGCCTGCACCGTTGTGAGATGGCGGCAGTAAGTTGTATCAATCAGTAGTAACTCAAGCACAACATTCTAAAATACGGGAATATAAAAACAAACTTTTATTTAATAATTCAAACACAATGCCGGAACAAGCTTAAGTTGTACTAAGGTTTACAGCTTGTAAATACAAAGCTGACTATGCTACTAGTAGTTGGCTCAGGTGCCTCCTGGTTGGATTTAGCTATCTCCTCAGAATTCATTTCGGTCCGTATTAGATACTAAAAGTAAGCTCCTCATTATCGCAATTACCTAAAATGTTGGTCTCCAGTCAAGAGAGGAGCAAGAACATACATATCCATTCCAATATTTTAATAAATAATTAAAAAGAGACAAGAAGCAATTTTATAACATAATTTATTTTCTAATAATAATAAATAAGCAGTGATGCAATAAATCTCTGAAAATAAAAATGATGCAATCTAACTAGCAATAGTGTTTTGAGCATGTAACGTCCTGTGGTCGGCTGGGGAGGGAAGCAGTATGTGTTCTAGTGAACACGGTCCGGCTTCAGCCCAAGTGGGTTGGGCTTCCGCTATCCACAGTGAGGCAGTAGGGGGCTTTGACCACAGGTGTTAACACTACTCTCCAATCTCGAGTCAATGAGTCAGTCAAGCAATCAGTTGGGTCCGAAAAGTATCTCGTGGATCAAGTGTCGATACAATGATTCTACGATGCAATGATTTTAATTATTAACTAAAATACAAGTTTGAACAGGATCTCGTGGATCAAGTGTCGATACAATGATTATACGATGCAATGATTTTAATTATTAACTAAAACACAAGTTTGAACATATGAACTTGCCTTGGTTTTTTCGATGCTGTAGGTACGACAAGAAAAAGGATCTCAGACTTAGGTCCTGAACCCTACATTTGATTAAGAGGATGACTTAACCTTTTCTACAGTGTTCTAGTTGCAATCTCTAATATTGGTCCTAGTCAATTTTACTGATTAACATATTAGTCTAACGATCAATTAACTCTAACGCTCCTACGTTATTTTCAACTTGTATAAAGAGTCAATTTTCTTACTTTATTTGGAAAGAGTAGGTAACACAATTTATGGAAAAACTTGTATATATATATATATATATATATATATTATATATATATATATATATATATATATATATATATATATATATATAAGCGTGAGATTGTTAATATAAATATAAAACTTGTACTTTTAATCCATTCTAATTTATGCGAGAACCTTTATTTTTGTTTTTTAGAAAATAATGTTTCCAATTTTATTTGTAGCTAAACTAACGTACAAAATTATCAACATAGAACACATAAAATACCGAAGGGCTACGCTACTCCTAAGCTACACAATACAGGGCTCAGAGAAAGAAAAGAAAAATAATAGGCTTATGCCCTTACAACATATTTTACATAAAAGAATAAAATAAAAATTCTAAACTACGCTGCGGCGATCTTCTAAGCCGGGAATGGTCCAGTCCGAAGGCACGATTGTCCTGCACCTAAAATATAGCATGCCAAGTAACAAGTTCTACAAGTCTAAAATAAACTAAAGTCGCAAGGCAGGGTCAACCAGAGTCTCGGATTTAGTCACGCAGTCACACGTTGCTAATAACTTACGCCTCAACGTACAGGAATACCCCGTAGCGTTTGCATTTTGCTAACGGCTCATTCGACTATTTTGGTCGTCGCCTAAGGTGGATACGATAAAGTCTCAGTTACGCCAAACATAAATGAACCAAATAAAAGTAAAATATGTAAAGTATACCTTTTTTTGTAATAACTAGTTTTTTCGAATATAGCAACAATATATATATATATATATATATATATATATATATATATATATATATATATATATATATATATATATATATATATATTAGCACAAAAGTGTGATTTTGTATATAAATATACATGATTTAAAAAGAAAATTACGTTTTATTTATACTCTTAATATTGTGACACATTTAATATATATATATATATATATATATATATATATATATATATATATATATAATTGCTATAAAAATATATATACGGAACTAAACGACAAACTAAATATAACACATATTTATAACTAAAGAAAAGAGCACAATCCTCCTTTTTAAACATATCTATATATCTATACATTTATAAAAACCACACATACAATAACAGAATTATAAAACTAATTCTAACCAACACAAATTTTCCAAATTTTGGCCCAACAAACTACACAGAACACAACTTCACGAATTTCTCCGAAGCCAAGCCAACTTCACATAATAACTCCCAAACACAACAGGATCAAAACCCGAGTCTGGAAAACTGATTATAACAGAATAAAGTTCCGATCACGAATCGTAACAACAATCCAGGAATCGTTCCACGTATCCACACACAAGCAACGTCAAAAACCGAATCCCGTAACGGGATCGAGACTGATCATCACAGACTACGGTACGAGATGCTACAACTACTCGGATAGGGATTATACCGAAGGATTGATGACGGAATCCGAAGGATGGCCTCGGACTAGGATCGATGCGTCGTCACCGGCTCGAAGCCTCGGAAACGCGTCTGGACAAATACGGCAGCGTACTCGAGCGGCCGTTCGAAACGGCGACATCGGGCCGCGGGTCGCGGGAAGGGCGCCGCGGAGGCGTGTCAGGAGCTGCGGGAAGGCGGAGGGGTACGGGAGTCGGGGAGATCGGCCGGTCCGGCGTGGAGGTCGAGCGTCGGTGGGCTGGCCGCGGGTCGGGGGAGAACGACCGCATGGGGGCACGCTGGCAAGGGGGTTTGGCCACGGTCGGCTACGGGTCAGCGCCGGCGAGGGCGCGCGGATACTGCCGAGGTCGGCCGGCGGCGCTCGCGGCTAGGGCTGCCGCAGGAAGGGCGTTGGAGGGTTGCGGGGGTCGGCGGACGTCGGGCTGGCCGCGCGGGGCGCTGGCCGGGGGTTCGTCGCGGAGGAGATAGGCCGGAAAGCGCCGGTCAGGGGTCTGGAGGTCGGCCGGGGATTGCGGGGAGTGGGAGTGGGTTTGAGGAGAGGGGAAGTGATGGAGAGGAAATATAATAGAGAGATGATGGTGTGGGTTTTGTTTCTCTGTGTAGAGAAACTGATGGTGGTGGTGGTTTGTGTGGAAGAGAGAGTGGTGTGGGATTTGTGTTGAGAAGAAAATTAGGGAGAGAACGTGGGGGGGATGGGATGTAGGAGAGCTGGTCAAGGTGGGGTTTTACACATAGCCTTCCACGGACCAAGGTTATGCGGAAAGCTTCCAAAATGTTCTAGAAGATGGTAGAATGTTCCAGAAGGCTCCAGAATCTTCTAGAGGATCCGAGAATCTTCTAGAACACGCAAAACCTTTCTAGATGTCATGATCTTTCTGGATGTACTAGAAGCTTCCTTGTTCTTATCTAGCCCCTAAAATAATTCCTGGAATAAGCCTATTCCATAAGCTTCTTGATGATTCCATGTAAACCCTATGGGCACTATAAATAAGGGGGAGGGCTCATTTGTTCCTCATCACCAAAACTTGTAACTATTTTCCAAGTAATAGAAGAATTCTTTACGAGTCCTATTTGCTACACTCTTCTTTAATTTTTTAGCATTCTAGCTAAGCGGGTTTGGGAAGGCTTGCACGAGGCTTCGAGGAGGAAGATAGTTTGCCGTACGTGACGAAGTGTAGCCTAAAACACTAAGTCCGTGACAAGTGGTATCAGAGCAAAGGTCGATTATCCCGATGTCGTCCTCCGAGATCGTCCACGAGGAGCAACCCACATCGCCTAAGGAGAAGACGAAGCCCGCGAGGAAGGGCAAGAGCAAGGAACCATCATGGAACGTGCTTTTAGCGAGTTGGCGTCCCGTATGGATATGCTGGATAAAGGCGTGACGAATGTCGAGCTTCAAATGGAGCAAAACTAGACGGCTCACGAGGAGTTTGCCCATGGTTTGAAGACGAACTTCACCCATGCTATAGCGTTGTTTCGGGAGCAACTCCACGAGATGCAAGCCGAGTTTGAGGAGGAACGCAAGGCTACTAAGGATGAGATTGTAGAACAACGCGAGAAGCTAAAAACCAAGAAGACGATCCTCGAGAAGGCCATTGCTGATAGTGCGACTCCGAGGAGGGAGGCCGCCCAGAAAGTGAAGTATCTAGAACCCAAGTTCTTCAACGACGTGCGAGACACGAAGGAAGTGGATAACTTCATTTGGAATATCGAGCGGTACCTGAAGGCGGTTCGCATCGAGGATGAGACCAATAAAGTAAACACGACATCTCTTTATTTTTCTGATGATGCTATGTTGTGGTGGCGCCGCAGGTGCATCGAGAAAGAGAAGGAACTCTGCTCCACCGAAACTTGGGAAGATCTCAAGAAGGAGATCAAGTCCCAGTTCTACCCGGAGAATGTGGAGTATGTGGCAAGGCGGAGCTTGCGACAACTCAAGCACACCGGGTCCATCAAAGAATATGTGACGGAGTTCACCCGCCTGATGCTTGCCATCTCGAGTATAGGCAAAGAAGATCACATGTTCTTCTTTCTAGAAGGTCTGCAACCGTGGGTGGCGCAAGAGTTGCAGAGGCAACGTGTCTTAGATATGAACACGACCGTTGCAGCGGCCGAGAAGCTAATAGAGTATCGGCGGAGCGATACCCCCACACCCAAGGCGAAGACCACCACCAAGTTCAATGGTGGGGGAGACAAGAAGAACAACGGAAATGGATCTTCGCGGAAGGACAAACAGCCTGCACAACCTCCGACGGAGTGAAATATCGAGTGGCGGAGGAAACCACTTTGCACGCGACTGCCAGAATAAGGGAAAGTGGGTGAATACAGTCCAAGACGGGGAGGCTGAGGACGAGGAGCCTAGGATGGGGCTCACATGGGCGCCTTGCGCCTACTCAATACTTTGAAGAGCAAGACGGTCGTGGCCAAAGTTCCGAGTCGGGAGTTGATGTATGTGGACGTTAAGATCAACGACCACAACTCGAGGGCAATGGTCGATACGAGAGCGACCCATAACTTTATCTCGGACGCGGAGGTCCAACGCTTGGGTTTGGTGCTTGAAAAAGACTCGAACAAGGTGAATGCGGTCAACTCAGAGGCTCGTCCCGTGCAGGGGGTGGCCAGGGGGTGAAAATTCAAGTGGGAGACTGGACGGGTGTCACTAGTCTCAGGGTCGCACCACTTGACGACTTCAACATGATCCTTGCGATGGACTTCCTTACATCGGCAAAAACGATTCCAATGTCTCATCTGGGAGTCGTCGGGATCATGGAGGAGAGCTCTCATGCATGGTGACTGTTACATGAGGTGAGCTTGCGAAGGGGAAGGCTCTCTCTGCCATACAACTCAACAAGGGGATGCGACACTGAGAGATGACCTACCTAGCGGTGCTCAAGACGATGGAGGCGCCCATGTAGGGGAATCTTCCGCCTGAGATCGATGGCATCCTTGTGGAGTTTGAGAACATCATGCTAAAGAGGCTACCTCCGCGGAGGGAGGTAGACCGTGTCATCGAGTTGGAGCCGGGCACGAAGCCGTCCGCCATGGCTCCATACCGCATGGCCCCGTCCGAACTCGACAAGTTGAAGAGACAAGCTGCTAGATGCGGGATTCATCAGACCATCGAAGGTCCCGTACGGCGCACCAGTGCTATTTCAGAAGAAGAAGGATGGAAGCCTTCGTTTGTGCATCGACAATCGTGCACTGAACAAGGTGACCGTCAAGAACAAATATCCAATTCCGTTGGTGGCTGACTTGTTCGATAAATTAGGAGGCACACGATACTTCTCAAAACTTGATCAGCGCTCGGGATACTATCAAGTCCGGATTGCGGAAGGGGACGAGGCAAAGACAGCTTGCGTCACGAGGTATGGCGCATATGAATTTCTAGTTATGCCCTTTGGTTTAACAAATGCTCGTGCGACTTTTTGTACTTTGATGGACAAGCTCTTCGTCCCTACATGGATCTGTTCATCGTGGTCTATCTCGACGACATCGTCGTGTACTCAAAAATGATGGAGGAGCATATCGAGCATTTGCAGGCGGTTTTCTAGGTGCCGAGGGAAAATCAGCTCTTCGACAAGCGGGAGAAGTGCTCCTTTGCACAAGAAGAGGTGGCATTCCTGGGGCATTGGATTGGGCATGGCAAGATCTGGATGGACGTTGAGAAGGTCCAGTTCATACGGGAGTGGGAGGTTCCCACCAGGGCGACAGAGCTACGATCATTCCTAGGTCTGGCGAACTACTACCGGTGGTTCATCCGAGGATATTCTGCCATCGCAGCACAACTGATCGGTCTGTTGCAGAAGGATCGGGCATGTAGTTGGACGCCCAAGTGCGAGGAGGCATTTGAGGTGTTCAGGGGGGCTGTGACGGAGGAGCCGGTCTTGTCTCTGTCACGTCCCGCTTCCGGAGAAGCGATTGTCCTCGCTAAGGCGTGATGTAGCGTGAGCCTAAGTTGCGCTCACGCAAGACGGGTTCCATAAAGGCCGATTACAGGCTAAGCGACGGAATCGCCGCACAGAAGTCCCAAGCAAAAACATTGAATAGACAAAGGCAACACAAGTATTGAATCAGAGTCTTTTATTGATAATGAACGAAATATTACAAAGGCGCGAAGCCGAGATTACAAGTCGCTCAAGCTCACTTTTCTCTCTGTTTACAATCACTCAGCTCTCTCATCTTTCAATACAATTTGACGAGCCAGCGGATGCTTCAGATAGGCGATGTCTATACATTATGTCCCGTATAAGTCCAGAGCATGCGGCTGCACGCCTCGAAACGCCAAGGAACTTCGTGTCTCGACGCATCCAAGCGAGCTCCGCGCCAACGAACTTCTACCTGTGCCTGCACATGGAAACTGTGTGGGTGTCAGTACTCAACTGTACTGGTGGAGTGAGCTCCTTGCCCATCCATACAAAACCAACACGTTTATTTACTTTGTGCAACATAAGCCCTTTATGATTGTCTTTCTATTCTTGTCTTAGAATCGATTTTAGGATAGACGTCTCGCCTACTGGTGTCTCTAGACCATCACGTGTCATCGCACCGATAACTTATCCTTGCCTCTAGACCCTTCTCGTGCCAACAATGTCAACTTATCGACTCGTGCTTGCCTTTCGGCCCATACTTTAAGACTCAATCGTACGGTTTTGCCATCAACTCTATTCGTGCATCTATAATGAGACCGTGCCTCGCAACTCAGTACCACTTGACCAACTTTGTCTTACGGCCATTTCTGACTTAAACTCGAAATGACTTAATCCAACTTATACTTTTGTGTCAACGACTCACCAACCAATGCCACACTTCGTGTCGTAGCGCGGTGTCTTCGTTGCAGCTAAATCTTAGGCCTAAACATTGTGTTGCAAATCGTGCACACAAATCTTGACTCAATCCAAAGGCATGCACGCGGATCGCCGCTATTATGCCGACTCATCTATATGAAAGGGTCACAAGCACCACAAGCTATACTTGGACTTATAGCTTTGCTATTTGGCGACCCTTTGAGCACAAGTAGCGAGGCCCGCCGAAAGTTCTCGAATAACCTGAGCAGTACTCCCAGTTCGACTATACTGTGTTTCCTCCTAGGCAGGAACGATCCTGTGGACCCAGGCATGTTGTTCCGAGGAAACCTTCCCTTGTGCACAAGTTGTCTAATGACCATGCAAGACTCGACTCGAACTACCGTCTTACACAGTCATTTTTCTTTTAGTGTTACCGTCTTTTCAGCACTAAGTTAGATACTCCCAGTATTTGAGACTGCTTCGATGACCTACGGTCGCGAGCATTTTCCATGTTACTGTATCAATTTTTACTCAACTCAGGACTGACTATTTAATAGCCTTCTTGCCAACTCAACTTGAATCAATCGTGTTCCATATCAGTGCCATAGACCATGGCATAACTTATCTTTGAACCAACCTAATGCGAGCGCACCTGGCGCCGCACCTTCCTCGGGTGGTGGAGGCATTATCACGTACGCACGTCGCAGGAGACGCGGAGAAGCCGTTTAGGTATTTTATTTATTTTATTTAATTTTAGTCATGGAGGGTTATTTTGGTCTTTTACCACAAATAATCCTTCTCTTTGCTTTTTCTATATATATTAGGTCTAGCCGTCTTTTATTGCTTATGCTTGTATTGAGAAGAAACTCTCAAGTGTCATTCAGAAGGGTTTAGACTTTGTCCGTTCATCAAAGTTGAGAGTTTGTTCTTTTCTCTAATAAAGATCGTTCTTTTCCTTCTATTTTTATTTTTCATATTTGTGAATCGATCGGGTCGATTCACATCAATTGGTATCAAAGCTCTCTACGAATCCATGGCGCACGGGACGAGGAACACGATCGAGGAGAAGATCCAAGGTCTTCGTGAGAATCTCAATCTCGAGATCGAGGGTTTGAAGGCGGCAATCAAAGATCAAGCGTCCACGCAGGAGGAACTTCAAACAGAGGTGCGGAGCATGCGGAAGGAGATGACAACGATTCCGGCAATGATGACAATATTGCAAGACATCTCCAAGAAGATGACCGGCGCCGAATCGACGAGCCAACCGGAGGCGGCAGCAGCCCAAACCCTAGGCAGCCGCCTAGGGTTTGCTCCGACAAACCTCGGCGAAACCGAGGATCCCAGCATCACTACCGCCGTCGATCACCAAGATCCAGGCGGGCCGGCGCCGGCGGGAGGAGGCCGCTGGCCGGCCGCCGACGCGAGCCAGGGCCGCTGGCCGGTCGCCGCTGACCGCCAGGGCCGCTGGCCGGTCACGGCCGAAGCCACCCGAAGCCCAGGCGGGTTGGCGCCGGCGGGAGGAGGCCGCTGGCCGGCCGCGGACGCGAGCCACCGACCGCCAGGGCCGCTGGCCGGTCGCCGCCGATTACCCGGGCCACGGCGGGCCCCCGCCTCCTGCGATGAGTGTCTTGGGACCGGCCGCCGACGAGTGGGGCGAGCCCAGCTTCACAGCACCCCCTCCGGGGGTGCCCTATGGTAGCCAACCCTCCACGGGGGTCGGACAGGGGGAACAGAGCCCCCAGGAGGGGCAGGAACCGTGGGAGGCGCTTTCGGAGGCAGCAATTTCGGTGGGGGAACGGCAGCTCCCGCTCACTTCCAGGAGCGGTATGGAGGAGGTGACGGAGTTCCGTACGTGGCCCACCGGCGAGACACAGGCCGGTGGGGAGGAGGTCGAGCCAGAGATGACATACATCAGGGAGACCTTAGCGCTGACCGCCGGCTTAAGAAGTTGAAGCTACCTACGTTTGAGGGTACGGATCTGGGCGATTGGATCTTTCGGACGGAGCGTTACTTCGAGGTCATGGAGTTGACTGAGGCGGAGGTACTCAGATGCATCGGGATCTACTTCGAGGGCCAGGCCCTGGCGTGGTGCCGGTGGAGGTCGGCGAGGACCCCATTCCGCAGCTGGGAGGAGTTGACTGCATACCTTTTGGACCGATTCCAGGAGACGGCCGGGGGAGACTTCTACGAGCAGTGGTCTTCTCTGCGACAGGAGGGAACGGTTCAGGACTTCGTAGCGAGGTTCGAACTGTTATCCGGACGTGTCAGAGGGGTGTCGGATGAGCTGCAGATCGGGATGTTTATGAAGGGCTTGACTTGAAGCGCTCCATGCGAGCGGAGCTCCGGTTGCAGAGTTCGCAGTGCTTAGAGGATCTGCTCCGCCTGGCTCATAAGGCAGAGGAGAAATTGACAGAGGAGAGACGTCTTAAGGGCGCTTGGGGAGCATCGGGGCAGCGCAGTCAGACGGGCCCAGTACTTCCATGACCAGCAGCGGGGGCTCAGGCACCAGTACCACCTAGACCCGCAGGTGGGACAGGGGGCTCCATTGTACCGGGGAGGCGCCTGTCGGATGCTGACATGAAGGCGAGAAGAGCAGCTGGCTTGTGTTTCAGATGCGACGAGAGGTTCACTCCCGGTCATCGATGTGCGAGCAAGTTGCTGCATATCGTGATCTTGCCCGACGAGGAGGAGGATCCGACGGAGGAAGAGGCCGCTATAGCAGCAGGTGCTGGGGAGGAGCAGGATCATGTGCACATGGATGTTGCCGAGGTGACCCTCAACTCCGTGGTAGGGTTCACTCCGAACCACACCATGAAGTTGGCGGGAACATTGGGAGAGCAGACGGTGACGGTGCTGATCGACAGTGGGGCAACCCACAACTTCATCTCTCAGAGACTGGTCGAGCAGCTTGGCCTAGAGTTGAGTACGGCGGAGAAGTTCACGGTGTTGCTGGGCACCGGGAAGATGGAGGAGAGCAAGGGCCTATGCAAGGGGGTATCTCTCTCCCTGCAGGGATATCAGCTGGCGGAGGACTTCTTACCATTGGAGCTGTGCAACGTCGACATCATATTGGGGGTCCAGTGGCTGAAGAAGCTCGGGGAGATGAAGGTGAACTGGAAGCTTCTACGGATGGAGTTCCTGGAGGGAGGCGAGACGGTGGTGCTGAGGGGGGACCCGACTCTGTTTCTCGGTAGTGGCCCTCAAGGCCATTACGCGAGCGTTGCGGACGGGAGGAGAGGGGTACCTAGTAGAGTTCCAGGGGATTTCGGTTGAGGGTGAGACACAGGAGGAGACCCCTGTGGAGGTGAAGGCGGTGTTGGAGCAGTAATCTGAGGTATTCCAGAGCCCGCAAGGGCTACCTCCGATCAGAGGGCACGAGCACGCGATAGTACTACGTGGAGAGGGAGCACCGGTGAGCGTACGTCCCTACAGGTATCCGCATCTGCAGAAGGACGAGATAGAGCGGATGGTGCGGGAGATGCTGCAGGCTGGGGTGATCCAGTCAAGTGTGAGTCCTTTTTCGTCACTGGTGCTTTTGGTGAAGAAGAAGGACGGGAGTTGGAGATTCTGCGTCGATTACCGGGCGCTGAACAAGGAGACGGTCGCTGACAAGTTTCCTATTCCGGTGATCGACGAGCTGCTAGACGAGCTGCATGGGGCGACGGTCTTTTCGAAGATCGACCTCAGGGCGGGGTACCACCAGATCCGGATGCGGCCAGAGGACGTGCCAAAGACTGCCTTCCGGACCCACGAAGGACACTACGAGTTTTTGGTCATGCCTTTTGGCCTGACCAACGCTCCGTCGACCTTTCAGGCCTTGATGAACAAGGTATTCCAGCCTTACCTTCGGAGGTTCATTCTGGTCTTTTTCGACGACATCCTCGTCTACAGCAGGAGCATGGGGTAGCACATTGACCACTTGGAGGTGGTATTTAGGGAGCTGATGGCGCATCAGCTATACGCCAACCGAAAGAAGTGCAGTTTCGGTTTGGCGCAGGTGGAGTATCTGGGACACGTGGTGTCAGCTGAGGGGGTGTCGGCAGACAGGACGAAGATAGCGGCTATGCTGGATTGGCCGGTGCCCACTACACTACGAGCACTGCGAGGCTTCTTGGGGTTGACGGGCTACTACAGGAAGTTCGTCAAGGGATACGACACTAACGCATGGGCCCTCACGGAGCAGCTAAAGAAGGAAGGGTTCCACTGGGAGGAGGAAGCCACCAAGGCTTTTGAGGCCTTGAAGGTGGCTATGACGACGGCACCGGTGCTGGCCTTACCAGATTTCAGCAAGACGTTCGTGGTAGAGACGGACGCGTCAGGGTATGGCCTCGGGGTACTCATGCAGGAGGGGAAGCCCATAGCCTACTTTAGTCAGGTGCTTTCTGCTAGAGCCCGGCTAAAGTCGGTCTATGAGAGGGAGCTGATGGCCATCGTACTGGCAGTACTGAAGTGGAGGCCCTATCTGTTGGGACGGGAGTTTGTGGTCAGGACCGACCAGAAGAGCCTCAAGTACCTCCTCGAGCAGCGGCTCGTTACAGAGGAGCACCAGCATTGGTTGTCCAAGTTGGTGGGATACCGGTTCACGATCGAGTACCGGCCGGGGCTAGAGAACAAGGCTGCTGATGCCTTGTCGCGACAGGAGGAGGTGGTGGACTTGAGGGCGCTGTCACGACCTATATGGCGGGACTGGGAGCCGATGTTGCAGGAGGCCGAGCAGGACGAAGGATTGCAACACATACGGCAGCAGATAGAGAGCGGCAATGATGGTCCAGCGGGCTATACTGTGGAGGGTCGCCGACTGCTCTATCAGGGGAGGATGGTGCTACCGAGGACTTCGACACTCATTCCAGTATTGTTCCAGGAGTTCCATAGCTCCGCGACGGGAGGACACTCAGGAGTTCAGCAGACCTATCAGAGGATGGCCAGAGAGGTGTTTTGGACAGGGATGCAGAGATGCATCGCACGACTGGTCGCCGCGTGTGACGTCTGCCAACGTCACAAGTACATGGCTATGGCACCAGCAGGATTATTGCAGCCGCTGACTCTACCAGAGAGAGTTTGGGAGGACATCACCATGGACTTCATCGACGGGCTACCGCTTTCAGAGGGGTACACGGTGATCATGGTGGTGGTGGACAGGCTGAGTAAGTATGCTCACTTCATTCCTTTGAAGCATCCTTACACAGCTGTTACAGTAGCGACGGCTTTCCTGAGGGAGGTTATACGGCTACATGGGGTACCAGCTTCCATTGTCTCCGACAGGGACAAGGTATTCATGAGTCTCTTTTGGAGGGAGCTGTTTAGGGTACAGGGTACGGTCCTGAAGAGGAGTACCGCTTACCATCCCCAGACGGACGGCTAGATGGAGGTCGTCAACCGCAGCGTGGAGACTTATTTGCGGTGTTTCGCCTCTGATTCCCCCCGGCAGTGGCACAGATGGTTGGCATGGGCAGAGTACTGGTACAGCACTTCGTACCACTCGAGGGCGGAAACGACCCCTTTCAGGGTGTTGTACGGACGAGACCCTCCTCTAGTCCGATTTGGATACACTCAGACACCAGTGGGGCAGGTGGAGGAGTACATAGAGGCGAGGGATAGGATATTAGAGGAGTTGAGGAAGCATTTGTTGCGATCACAGCAGGTGATGCGGGCTCAGGCGGACAGGCATAGACGGGACGTGAGCTTCCAGGTGGGAGATATGGTTTATCTCAATTTACGTCCCTACAGGCAGAGGTCGATGGCGAGAAGGCCGAACGAGAAGCTGGCGGCTCATTACTTTGGTCCATATCAGGTGGAGGCCAGGATTGGACAGGTGGCATATAGGTTTTGGCTACCGATCACTTCGGCGATTCATCCCGTTTTCCACGTATCTCAGCTGAGGAAGGCGGTCGGGGATCATGCGGTGTCGCCTACTCTTCCTCCTACACTCACGGAGGATATGGAGGTGCAGTTGGAGCCTTTGGAGGTACGGGCAGTTCGGCAGGGACCAGGACAGACGAGGGAGGTTCTGATTCACTGGATGGGACTACTAGACTGCGACGCGACTTGGGAGGACTATGCGAGATTCCAGATTTCCACCTTGAGGACAAGGTGGCTCTTTTAGGGGGGGTATTGATGCGAGCGCACCTGGCGCCGCACCTTCCTCGGGTGGTGGAGGCGTCATCACGTACGCACGTCGCAGGAGACGCGGAGGAGCCGTTTAGGCATTTTATTTTATTTATTTAATTTTAGTCATGGAGGGTTATTTTGGTCTTTCACCACAAATAACCCTTCTCTTTGCTTTTTCTATATATATTAGGTCTAGCCGTCTTTTATTGCTTATGCTTGTATTGAGAAGAAACTCTCAAGCGTCATTCAGAAGGGTTTAGACTTTGTCCGTTCATCAAAGTTGGGAGTTTGTACTTTTCTCTAATAAAGATCGTTCTTTTTCTTCTATTTCTATTTTTCTATAAATTATTTGTGAATCGATCGGGTCGATTCATATCACAACCGTGGCTCGTGCCTTAAACCAATTTGTGCTCTGTGCGACACTACCGCCCAAGTCATACTCCATATGACGAGCTTTGAGGCTGTGGGACTGTGTGGCTATAACAAACCGTAGAGATCGTGGGACTGTGCTTGCTATTACTTCGATAGCCCTTGACATAACTTTGCCTAACTTCATCGTGCGATTAACCCGTGGGACGAGCAAAGGCTATGCCAAGCCTTTGCACCGTGGAAACATGCATTGAGACTTGTGGGACACTTTTACTTTGCCAAGCGTTGGATGATGGGACCGTGCATGCTTTACCAAGCATTTGCACGAGCGACGCCTATGACTTATACTAAGTTCATAGCGTTGTGGCAACGTAAACCAACTTTTCCTTCTTCCAAGACACGGGACGAAGGACCGAGTGTCATTTTGAAAGCACGTCGTGCAACACTTCTAAGCCGACCATAAGATCTTTCCATATTCTAACTCAATTTGACCCAACTTGGGATTATTTTCTTAGCTATGTGGATTCGTCTCTTTTATTATCAAGCCTACTTGTGCATTTGAAAACTTTCGATTTATAAGTGTGAAGGCTAAGCTGAGGCAAGTTTACCGAAGCCACCCACCTGAGCGAGGAGTCGCCTCGACCGAGCAGGACTTCGAGCAGGCCGTCGTATGGCTAAGTCCATACGCCGTTGGCGTTTGATTCCTCCGATTGAACTGAGCGGGACGAGAAACTACATTATACACCACTCAGAAAAAGTTTCGTCCTCGAAACTTACTGAGTACACACTCATCAACTTATCACTTGATTCAATATTCAATGACTCCCGTAGCGCGGTGTCTTCGTTGCAGCTAAATCTTAGGCCTAAACATTGTGTTGCAAATCGTGCACACAAATCTTGACTCAATCCAAAGACATGCACACGGATCGCCGCTATTATGCTGACTCATTTATATGAAAGGGTCACTAGCACCACAAGCTATACTTAGACTTATAGCTTTGCTATTCAGCGACCCTTTCAGCATAAGTAGTGAGTTCCGCTGAAAGTTTTCGAATAACCTGAACAGTACTCCCAGCTCGGCTATACCGTGTTTCCTCCTAGGCCGGAACGATCCTGTGGCCCTAGGTTTGTCGTTCCGAGAAAACTTTTTCTTGTGCACAAGTTGTCCAATGACCATGCAAGACAAGACTCGAACTACCGTCTTACACAGTCATTTTTTTTCTAGTGTTACCGTTTTTTTCAGCACCAAGTTAGAGACTCCCAGTATTTGAGACTGCTTCGACGACCTACGGTCGCAAGAATTTTCCATATTACCGTATCATTTTTACTCAACACAGGACTGACTATTTAATAGCCCTCCTGCCAACTCAACTTGAATCAACCGTGTTCCATATCAGTGCCATAGACCGTGGCATACTTATCTTTGAACCTACCGTGGCTCGTGCCTTAAACCAATTTGTGCTCTGTGCGACACTACCGCCCAAGTCATACTCCATATGACGAGCTTTGAGACTGTGGGACTGTGTGGCTATAACAAGCCGTAGAGATCATGGGACTGTGCTTGCTATTACTTCGATAGCCCTTGACATAACTTTGCCTAACTTCATTGTGCGATTAACCCGTGGGACGAGCAAAGGCTATGCCAAGCCTTTGCACCGTGGAAACATGCATTGAGACTTGTGGGACACTTTTACTTTGCCAAGCGTTGGATGATGGGACCGTGCATGCTTTACCAAGCATTTACACGAGCGACACCTATGACTTATACTAAATTCATAGCGTTGTGGCAACGTAAACTAACTTTTCCTTCTCCCAAGGCACGGGACGAAGAACCGAGTGTCATTTTGAAAGCACGTCGTGCAACACTTCTAAGTCGACCGTAGAATGTTTCCATATTCGAACTCAATCTGACCCAACTTGGAATTATTTCCTTAGCTATGTGGATTCGTCTCTTTTATATCAAGCCTACTTGTGCATTTGAAAACTTTCGATTTATTAGTATGAAGGCCAAGCTGAGGCAAGTTCACCGAAGCCACCCACCTGAGCGAGGAGTCGTCTCGACCGAGCAGGACTTCGAGCAGGCCGTCGCATGACTAAGTCCAAACGCCGTTGGTGTTTTGATTCTCCGGTTGAATTGAGTGGGACGGGATACTACAGTCTCTACTGGACTACTCCAAGGCGTACGAGGTGCACACAGACGCGTCCGACTTCGTCATTGGTGGGGTGTTGGTGCAGGAAGTGCACCCCATTGCATACGAAAGCCGCAAGCTGAATGATACTGAGCGGCGCTATACGGTGCAAGAGAAGGAGATGACCACGGTCATGCACTGCTTGAGGACATGGCGACACTACCTTCTCGGCACCAAGTTCGTGATCATGATGGACAATGTTGCCATGAGCTATTTCCAGTTCCAGAAGAAACTGTCCCTGAAGCAGGCAAGATGACATGACTTCTTAGCCGAGTTCGATATGGAGATATGGTACAAGTACGGCAAGGAGAACCAAGTGGCCGATGCATTCAGCAGGAAGACCGAGCTCGCAACGGTGTGCTTGCTCAAGGAGGATATTCTGGATCGTGTCCTAGTGGGTATCACTGAGGACCCGCTGACAATGGCCATAGTAAAGCTCGTTCAGGAGGAAAAAACGAGAATGTTCTGGCTGAACGACAAGGGCAATATGGTGGTCGTGCCTAAATGGAGTGGTTCGCGGAGACAGCTGCTCAAGGAGTGCCACAATACTAAGTAGGCTGGACACCCGGGACAAAAGCGGACCTTGGCGTTGCTGGATGCCGCCTACTACTGGCCTCGCATGCGCAAAGATGTGGAGGATTATTTGTGCACCCGTCTTGTGTGCCAACAAGACAAGGTGGACCACCAGAGACCCGGGGGCCTGCTGGAGCCTCGTCCCGTGTCGAGCCGACCGTGGGAGAGCATATCGATAGACTTCATATCCGTCCTGTCGAAAGTGGGGTTGCTTGGGTCCATTCTCGTGGTGGTGGACCAATTCTCAAAGTACGCGACCTTCATTGCTGCTTCAACGGACTGCACAACAGAGGAGGCCGTGCGACTGCTCATCAGCCACGTGGTAAAGTTTTGGGGCATCCCGGAGAACATAGTCAGCGACGAGATCTCTGCTTCACATGAAAGTTCTGGACGGAAGTGTTCAAAATTCTCGGGACGGACTTGAACTTCTCGGCCAGCTTCCACCCGCAGACGGACGAACAAACGGAGCGGGTCAAATCTCTGCTCGAGGAGTACTTGCGGCACTTTGTGAGTGCAAACTAGCAGGATTGGGTGCACCACTGGACATCGCTCAGTTCTGCTACAATATTTAACGAAGCGAGTCGTCACATAACAGCTCATTCGAGGGGTCCTCGAGTAGAAGTCCCGCAGCCAACCAGTTTACTTCAGACTTCAAGGCAAAGGCGGACATTGCCAAAGCATTTCTGGAGAAGGTCGCGAGAAAGATGAAGAAATGGGCTGACGCGAGACGAAGGCCTGTTGAGTACAAGGAGGGGATATGGTGATAGTCAAGCTGCAACCGCAACAGTTCAAGGTGTTCCGAAAAGTCAAAGAACTGATTCGGAAGTACGAAGACCCCTTTCCCATGCCCAAGAAATTAGGCAAGCTGGCCTACGAACTCGAGCTTTCTGCATAACCTTTCTATGTCCGAGGGAAAGGTACATAGCCTTCCACGGACCAAGGTTATGCAAAAAGTTTCCAGAATATTCTAGAAGATGGTAGAATCTTACAGAAGGCCCCAGAATCTTCCAGAGGATCCGAAAATCTTCCAGAAGACTCCAGACCTTTCTAGATGTCTCATGATTTTTCGGATGTACTAGAAGCTTCATTGTTCTTATCTAGTCTCTAGAATAATCCCTTGAATATGCCGATTCCAGAAGGTTCCTGATGATTCCATGTAAGCCCTATGGGCACTATAAATAAGGGGGAGGCCTCATTTGTTCCTCACCACCAAAACTTGTAAGCATTCTCCAAGTAATAGAAGAATCCTTTACGAGTCCCATTTGCTCCACTTTTCTCTAATTTCTTATAATTCTAGCTAAGTGGGTTCGGGAAGGCTTGCACGAGTCTTCGAAGCGGAAGATAGTGTGCCGCACACGACAAAGTGTAGCCTAAAACACTAAGTCCGTGACATAGCACACTCCTGTGCCAGATATGGAAATGGTCATATATGTAAGGGAGCTAGTGCCACACATGAGTAGAGGTGTTGTTGGCCAGTAATATGTTTACCGAGATGTTTATTGCCCTTCCACTCCCTTTTTGTTTATTTTGTTTCGATTTTTTTATTTTCCTTGTGGATTTGCTTTATGGTCACTCCAACATGATCTTTCAACGAAGAGCTGTGATCCGGAGCCAACACTGGTAATGGTTTCTTATGACTGGATGTGGTTATTCAATATTAATGCTCTTGAAAGTTTGATCCCTCAGCGTAGAAGGGTTGAGATTTTTAACGGTGATGGTCAGCAAAGGGTACCAGTGATAATGGAGTAGCAAGGAGCTATGTTAGTCATGGTTATTGTTTTTCATGTCTTCCATGACTTTTTGTTGATGGATGCTGGTATTGTGAATCAGTGGAGGACCGAAATCATTCATGACTAGTGCATAGTTTGTCTATAGGCAAGGTGTTGGCAATTGATGAATCAGTGAGGTTGAGTCATACATTAAGCAGGACTAGCAGGGCTAGTTATGGACAGCATGCTGGATCATAAATTTGATGTTTCTGTGCATTGATATGTCATACATTTGATTATATGTCCATGAGTTGGTGCGCACGTGCACACACACACATGAACAGGGGCGGCCCTGGCCCAGGGTCCCCTGAAGAAAGGGGGCACCAACACGGAACTATCTACAATAGATCTAGTATGTATCATGTGCCTATTTTTAACAAAAAACATTATGGTGTAGTGGTTGTAATGCTAGACTTATAGTTAGGAGGTTCTTGGTTCAAATCTTGACTACAACAAAATTTTCTTTTATTTATACTTTTTGTCCATTATCTATGGGGACCCATTTTGGAAGTTTCGCCTCGGGCCCCCATTACCTCAGGGCTGGCCCTGCACATGAATACTATGGAACGGTCCCAAGCGGGGGGGGGGGGGGGGGGGGGGGGGTGGAGTTGGTTGGTTAGTTTCTTGCTTTCATTCTTTAGGATGTGTGTAGACCTCAAAAATAGGAGTTTTTTGTTTCTAATTAGAATTTTTTGTTAGTAGAAGATCATTTTTCTCATTAACTTTTGCTCCTGTCTTTCTTGTTGCAGGAGGGAGCAACCCCTTGAAAGGAGATATGCTTGTGATTGCTGGATCCATGCTCTATGCAATTAGTAATGTTAGCGAGGTATGTTGTTGTACTCGTCCTTTTCTTATCAGTAAAACCTTTATTACGCTGTATGTGTTTTCCTTAGTTTCTACATGATATCATTGAGCCTTATGTGTCAACTAATGTAGAGGAGGTTCGCATGCCATTACAACTAAGGCTTGTATATCAGTAATTGATTTGCTAAATCCTATAGTAAAAGCTATATGTTATTGTAGGACAACCACTTTTCCCCTGGTCTTAAGTTACAACTGGCTAGGTAATTGTTCTCAAGTTTCTCCTTAATTGTTTCTGATTTTCATCAACACGATATTAGTCTATTTCATCCCACAAATATTTGACCTATTATACATAACCGTTTTTTACCAATCAACAGAAATCTGCTGCATCTTCTAATATTTCATGTAGCCTTCTTTAGTTTTAGCATTCTCATTTCTACATTCTTTATCCTTTTTTTTTGGACTTATATATAGCCAGTATTGTGATATAAAGCATAGTGGAGTTAACAGATGAATTATTTTCAACATTTACCTGAGTCATAAGAGGCTTATTGATATTTTATAGGACGTTGGAATACTTCAAATTCAGGTGTTTGTGTCCGTATTGTGTTATATGTGCACAAATATCAAGACACCACATATACTCCAAAATACACTAGGATACACCAAAATTTTCTTTGTGCCCATCTTATTTTGCGTTTTATATGTACCCTTGCAACACATGATACTAGAATCTGAGAGCACCATAGATACTCCAAAATACACTAGGATACACCAAAATTTTCGTTGTGCCCATCTTATTTTGCGTTTTATACATACCCGTGCAACACATGATACTAGTATCTGAGAGAACCTTTCCATTCAACCTCCTACTTATAAATCTTCGAGACATGAACAGTGTTGTTAAAGGCACCCATTTCGCCTCCATAGGCGGGCCGCGTAGGTGTATCAGTTATAATAACATTTCCCTTTTGCCTTCTCGATTCCCTTCTCTGTTCTGTTCATCTTAATCCATCAAATCTCATCTCCTACTATGTCGTCCATTATCAGGTACCAACAGTAAGTATATGTATATAATGTTGCTCTCTCACTGACTCTGTCTCTCCCCTTTTGTTTTTCTCCTTCCTTTGTCTAGTTTCTGATACACTTACTAGTTGGTTATTACTTGAACACTTAATTTATTTGGTGTTACAGTCTCAAACTTGTGTATGTGATATGCACAACAAAATTTGCATCCAATGCTTATAGTTTCTTAATATACATTTAACATACAATTAGGAGGAAACCACAACATAAAGTCTCAATCATAAACCACAAGTTGTCTCTTCGTACCTACTACACATCCCTAATTTTAGTCTTTTTGTCCTCATAGCGCTGCCTTGAGCACCCACCTAGGTCTTTTGGTCCTCGCCTGGCCGCCTCAAGCTGCCTTAATAAGATTGAAGATTAGTGTTTCTCCCTGTTGTGTTTAATTAATAAAATAAATCTTTCACATTTATTGATCCTTGTATCATTTAGAGAATCAAGTTTAACAAGGCCTCTCTTTTGTTTAATTATGAAATCAGATTGGTTTTTGAAAAGCTTGTTCAATTTGTGTCAACAAGAAGCTAAAGTCCAAATCGTAGTAAATCCAAGGAGTCAATGTTATTCATGATATTTTGTTATAGTGCTTTATGTTAGTGTTGGGTGCAAACATAACAAACGTCCAGCCATGATAATTATTTTGAAGGCAATATGCTATGGAGAGAGAGAGAGATAGAGAGAGAGAGAGAGAGAGAGAGAGAGAGAGAGAGAGAACACCACAGAGAACACAAAACCACATGAAACATATAAAGACTTATGTGGAAAACACCAATCAGAAAAAACACAAGGGTAGAGAGAGTACACTACGAGGTATTACAAGGCCTTATAATATATGCATAGCCCCCAAATACAATAAAACCTACAAGAGAACCCTAAGAAAACCACACCCTAGAAGTCTTAACAAGAATCTGTTGATCCGATTTCTCATCCTTATTCTCTTTATTTTCTTCGTTTGATGCCGTCACAGCTCGAAGAGTCCCTTGTATCACACTATAAAGATATAGCACTCGTACTTACTGCTAGATGATACTCTAAACCCGAAACTTATTTAACATACAATCTTTTGTCAATGCAGTCGACTATCTGGCAGTCGAACATGATATTATATCCACATATTTTTATATGAAACAAAGATTTCCAACATATCTCAAACCAACAATACCTTCCGCTTCCTGGCCAGGCTAATAGTTGGCTCCATTTATAAAAAAACATGCATTTTTGTCGATATTCCCAACAATCTCCACCTTGATATAGATATACATCCCATTTGGACATTATAACACAATCTTCAATCATTAGTTCTTTCTCAACACTTAATCTCTCCTGCAATCCTCTCTAGTTGGGTATCTTTATTGGCTATCGATTGTTGAGAGAACTCGGAGAAGTGGCAAATTCAAACTCGAGGTTGGCTCAAATTTTCCATTTTCCCCTACAATAAGGCCTATTCCAAAGAATGTTGGGGTCATCGTTGTTTTAAGCAAATACCTTTGCTTTGGGCCAATAGAGGCTTCTCCCCAGTGTACAAGCCATATCGAATCCCCCCAATGTTTCATGCTATTCTTTTCATCATTACTCAACCGTAAATAGTATTCAAGAGTCGGTATACATTGATGTGCTGCTACTTTTTCGTAGACACATTAATATGCATGTGTCACTTTCACACCACTACCTTGTGCATCTACAAACCATAAAGCCAAGCACAATGAGGGATATTAGACACTCTGCGTCCTTGGTATATTTTCGAGCCAACAATGCACACCATGCTATTGAATATCCTAAATTTCACAATCCTATGTATGCAACCTCACACAAAGAGTTACCTTGCCAACTAAGGATTTCCTTCTCCATGTAAGAAATCAGAAGTTTAGCTGAACAAACATAAGTTGGACTTCTAGAATCCATTAACTACTCCATAGGAGAATATTATTGCTAGAGATAACTTGAGCCAATACATGAGTTGTGTCTCAATTAGCGATAGATATTACTTTGTGAGGATTAGACATTAAAAATTCAAATTCAGTATCAGACATATTATTAGAAGCCCTAGAATTAATGATAGGAGTAAAATGAGAAAGACAATTGCTACTCGAGGTAGTAGACCGTGGGCAATTAATAAGTTGGTAGTGGACTAAGTAGAGAGGATATACTACAAGCGTTGAATGTGGTGCGAGAAGAGTGATTCAGTGAAGAAATGATATTTGAAGAAAGTGCAGAAGCCTCTCAGGATGGTGGCGTAACCCAAGTAGTTATTGCATAATCCTTGGGTCGTCATGCTTATACTAGCAAGTGTCTTCGATATGGTTGGAGCAACTACAATAAGTAAAATAATATGTTCCGCAACACAAGACAGGGTTGTAAGATGAGTAGAGACACAGGATAATGAAGTAGAGGAAGCCATCATAGTGCAATAAGATCACTCGTCCATGAAGATAATAGAAGAGCGCCATAGACAAAGGACATCAATATAGTATATGCATTGGAGACGTGGAATCACACGAAAACAGTAACTTGTGGTAAACACAATATGCATGAAGTAGAGCACCATCGATGAATAAGTAGTTCATGTTAGATGAGTTACAATAAATTACACAAGCGACTAGAGCATGGAAGATATCACCTTAAAGGCCAGTTTGGCAAATCGAAACATTTTGAAACTAAGAAACTTAGTTACTGTTGGTTTCTAGAAACTATAGGAAACCTAAAGAAACTAATTTTATAATTAAAGTGTTTTGATTTAGACAAAATAGTAATAAAAAGTCATCATAATTGCATCATACTAGTTTCCATGAGTTTCTACCTTTTGGGATGGAAACTAGAACTAGTTCCTCTTGGTGGATCCTAAAAGTTTCTTGACCTAATTTTCGTCTACCAAACATACAAATAAATGGACACTAGTCATACTTTCTACAATTTTTTTTTGTTTCCTCCTAACTTTCATTTGCCAAGCAGGACCTAAAGGGAATAGTAAATGAGAAATAGACAATAAAATGCAATGGTATGAGAGACTAACTATTGAGAAAAAGAGATATTGAGGATAAGATTCGAGCCAGGTAGAACAACTGCACATTAAGGAAACTAAAAAAAAATATGAAATATGATAGATTTTCAAGAACAGAATAGGTGAAACATGAAAGGCATTAAAACAGAAAACAATGATTAGGAAAAAAAAATTTGCAAGAGAAAGAGGCTATTTGTAAAGTTCATAAACAAAATGATTCTTTTACAAGAGGACATTGACTAAAATAGAAAACCAATAAAAGTTTTTGAGATTTACAGAATTTACAGAACAATAATACTAAAAACCCATTTAGAAAATGTAAATAGCTGTTGATAGAGACTGTAGCGGTGGTCATGGCTGTCAACCTCGTGACATTCAACGGTTGTAGTGACCGATTTTGAAGTTGCCAGCGACCAACAGTAGGCATAGAACGGTTAGCTCGAGCTTGGTGGGGTGGTGTGTGTGCATGTGTGTTGTGGGGGAGGGGGGGCAATCTCGAGGAAGGGAGATATGATGTTTGAGTAGATTGACGAGCAAGGAAGCATTTAGGCTTTTGGCTTAGGGTAATGGGGAGGGAGGCGAGGATTGCGGTTAAGTGGCTTAAGCAGGGAGGGCCAGGTTTACGAGTTACTATTTCTAGTAGGATGGCAATCTAGAAACAAGGAGGTTTCGGGTCAGGTTAGGTTTTCGAATAAGGGAAGCAAGGTAATAGGTTATGGTTTCGAGCATAGTTCGCAGTATCGGCCGATACCAATCCGATACAAACCGATACGGTTTGGCATGTCCCGATCTGATACCGACTGATACCCGATACAAGCCGATACCGACCGATACCGACATTGGGGGTATCTTTTTCGGTCAATTCGGCAAAAAAAATTGAACAAAAAAGACCAAGCAACAAATGTGTAAAAGCATAGAAATATTATAAAAGCATGTAAAAGAAGAAAACTTATCTATCATATGTAAATTAATCGGTAAGGGTGACTACTATTTAATTCAATTTCAAAACTACTAAGAAACAACACGGAAAATATTAAAATTATGCGTAAATGTATAAAATATATTTTCTAAAATGTTAATAATTTTATTAATATTTATTTGATTTCCGATACCAAAACTTCCGATACTCCGATCCGAAACCTCCGTTACTACCGATCTCGATGCTCATAGGAATGCTCCGATGCCGATTCCGATACCGATACTTCGAATCTTGGGACTTTCGAGTAAGATGACAATCAAGGAGGCAAGGATGGCAACTATACCATGTCCGGGTGGAGATTGAGGGCCAAGGATATGGTTAGCTTTGAAAGATGGTTAGGGTTAGAATTTCTAGTTGGGCTTTGGTCTAGGGTTTGGGGGTTTTGATTAGGGTGGTAGTCGTGGAGACAAGGGTTTTAGGTTAAGTTAGGGTTATGGTTCGAGCAGGGTGGCAGGTGTGGGACTGGTGTGCATGGAGACTGAGGGCTAGGGTTGAAGGAGGCTAGAGTCAGGTTTTGGTTTTAGTTTGGGATTTGGGCTAGAGTTAATGTAGAAGAAAGGTGATAGAGATGGAGACTAGGTTTAGAAGATGGAGGCTTATGTTTTTTTTAGAAAATTTGTGGTGGAAAGGTAAGTCCAAGAGGAACCATGTTATGGTACCGTATTGAGATATATGAGAAGACGAGCCTCTCTTTTTCTCTTAATGTGGATAATTCGCTAATGTGGTCTTAGTAGTACATATTTAAAGGAGAAAGTGAGTCTCTTTTTTTTCTTTTTCTTTTTTACACAGTTTGGTACTACTAGTAGAGACTTATATAGAAGGCAAGGTTGTAAAAGACGCTAGGCGTTAGGCGGGCGGCCACCCACCGCCTAGGCGGCCTTCTAATATTAGGCGGTCGCCGTATATAAAAATAAAATAAAATATATAAATTAAAAATATGCTTAAGTAAACAATTATACCCCAAATTTAAAGCCTCTCATAATAACTAAACATAGTCAAATTCATAGTACAAGACTACAAGTTCAAACATAATTCAAATAGTTAACACTAACAAAATATAGCAATAACAATACAAAATAACAATATCCTATCTTTTTTTTTGTTAAACAGCTACTGTGCTACCAACAAAAGAGAAAGCGGGAAAAAAACATTAGCACTGTAGCAGCAGTATATGTTCGTTGCTGTAGCAAAAAACACTGTAGCAGAAAAAGACAAAAAAATGGCAGAATAAAAATTGTGTGCTGCTGCTGCTGCTCTCTCCGAGTGCTGCTGCTGCTGCTGGGAAGAAAAAAAAAGGAAGAAGAAAAAAAAAGTTGCAGAAGAAAAAGAAGAAGAAGAAGAAGAAGGAAGGAGGAAGAAGAAGACTCACCTCCTCTGCCGGGCCTTCTCTCTCCGCCTGCTGCTGCTGCTGCTTCTGTTCTCTTGCTACTGCTGCTTCTTGATCTCTCCCTTGGGAATAGGGTGCAACTGTTGCTCGATCTTGGGAATAGGGTTTGTGCCTGTAAAAAAATGATTTTTTTTTCAATTTGGTCGGTGACGACCGCCTAGCCGCCTACACTCGCCTAGGCGGCCGATTTTTTCCGCTTTTATTCCTTGCCGCCCACATGGCCGATTCCGGCCGAATCCTAGGCGGCTGCCCGGCGCCTAGCGCTTAGGCGCCGATTAAATCCGACTTTTAGAACACTGATAGAAGGCTAACCGAAAAAGATATGCACTCTTCCGGTTCGGGTTAGGGTTTTGAGTAGGGTGGCAGTCGTGGAGACAAGGATTTTAGGTTAAGTTTAGGGTTATGGTTTGAGCAGGGTGGCGAGGGTGGTAGCTGTGGGGCCGATGTGCATGACGACTGAGGGCTGGGGTTGAAGGAGGCTAGAGTCATGTTCTGGTTTCAGTCTGGGATTTGGACTAGGGTTAATGTAGAAGAAAGGTGATAGAGATGGAGACTAGGTTTAGGAGATGGAGGCTTACGTTTTTTTATAAAATTTGTGGTGGAAAGGTATGTCCAAGAGAAACTGTGTTGAGATATATGATAAGGCGAGCCTCTTCTTTTTTTGTTAATGTGGATAATTCGTTATTGTGGTCGAAGTAGTACATATTTATAGGAGAGTCTTTTTTTTTCTTTTCTTTTTTTTGTTATGCTGTTTGGGATTAGTAGCAGAGACTTAACAAGATAGAAGCTAACTAAAAAGGAATACTCTCTTCCGGTTCGGTTTAGGGTTTTGAGTAGGGTGGCAGTCGTGGAGACCAAGGGTTTTAGGTTAAGTTTAGGGTTATGGTTCGAGCAGTGTGGCGAGGGTGGCAACTGTGGGGCTGGTGTTCATGGAGACTGAGGGCTAGGGTTGAAGGAGGCTAGAGTCGGGTTCGGTTTCAATTTGGGATTTGGGCTAGGGTTGATGTAGAAGAAATGTGATATAGGTGGAGACTAGGTTTAGGAGATGGAGGCTTACGTTTTTTAGAAAATTTGTGGTGAAAGGTAAGTCCAGGAGGAACCGTGTTCTCGAGATATATGAGAAGGTGAGCCTCTTTTTTTTGTTAATGTGGATAATTCATTAATGTGGTCTGAGTAGTACATATTTAGGAGAAAGTGAAGTCTCTTTTTTTTTTTTCTTTTTTTTTTTTTTTTGTTACGCAGTTTGGGTTTACTAGTAGAGACTCAACAAGATAGAAGGCTAACTGAAAAAGAGATACACTCTTCCGGTTATCAAAAAGTTTGTCAGCAATTCTTGTTGGCATAGGGTTTCCACATTTATACTTGCATGCTTGAATTGCAACAGATTTGGTATGTTTTACTGGTTACATTTTTATTTTTGTTGTTTATCCTTGTGTCATTTCCATTGTCCCTTCATTCTCCCTTGTATGATGGTATCAATTATTGCGCATGAGAAAGCTTAATTTTTGAACGGAAAATTTCATGAAAAGCATAAACGTTTAAAGAAATTGCGTAAAAGACACAAAGTTTAGGGGAATTATAAGGAAAGCATCGTCACGCCTTAAAATAGGGCACCAAAAAAATAAACGCCCTAATTTACGGCGTCAAAAAAAATCCGTTTAATTAGTTTCGTCTAAGTTCTTAAACACGGCCAGTTAAAGCCAAAAAAGACGATTGAGAAATGGCGCCCTAAAGAAGGGCGTGTAAAATTTTCTGGCGCCCAAATGAAGGGCGCCAAATTTTAGCAACTGACGAAACGAAAGAAAGAAATGGAAAATATAGGAGGATACTATGGAAGGTTTTCTTATTGTTTCTCTTACTATGTAATCAATTTCCTTGTTTTTTTTTCCTGAGAGGAAGGAAAGGTGTTTGTAAATAAATAGACAACTAGGTTACACCAGGAAATGGAATTTTGAAGCAAAGTAATGAAAGCCTGCTGCTTTGTAGTCTCTTGATCTGTGTGCACCGCACCTGGCCCGTATGTCAGCCTGCTGCTTTAACAAACCATTCCAGCCACGCGGCAGCTTCCGGACGCGGAAGGAACAAAATTTGACGCCCTTAATTTGGGCACCAGAAATTTTTACATGCCCTTCTTTAGGGCGCCATTTCTTAATCGTCTTTTTTGGTTTTAACTGATCGTGTTTAAGGACTTGGACGAAACTAATTAAACGATTTTTTTTTTGACGCTGTAAATTAGGGCGTTTATTTTTTTGGCGCCCTATTTTAAGGCGCGACGATGCTCTCCTTATAATTCCTCTAAACTTGGTGTCTTTTACGCAATTTTTTTAAAATTTTATGCTTTTCATGAAATTTTTCCGTTTTTTGAACCATCTGTCCTTCTTACGTGGTTAGGAATACGTTTTTATCTCTAGCATCCATCAAATATATTTCTATGTTTTGAAATTACTATTAGTTTACTGTGGCTGATGCTCTACTCAAATCTAATTCTGTGACTTCCAGGAATTCTTGGTGAAGAAGGGAGATAGAATTGAGTTGATGGCAATGTTGGGCTTATTTGGAGCTATTGTCAGCGGCTGCCAAATGTATCCTTGTTTTATGGAAAATATATTGTAAAATTGCTAATTTGGTTGCCTCCTTTTGTATTATAGTAACTCGATCTTCTAGCATTACCATGTCTGTTAAGTATTATACCATCATTAATCATTTTACACTGATGAAATTTGTCATCTTTGTTCTGATCATCATTATGTTTTGTTGTACCGTTTACATATGTATCATCTTAGCACCTGGTAAGTAGAGCCTCATCCCTTGTGTCGCCACTCACTATAACTATGATCTTATGAAGAACATAACTAGCTTCATAGTTCACATCCCTTCTTTGATACGATTAGGCAACCACATCTGTTCGGTCATTCTGGTAGATAAGTTAATTTCAGAGTGCAATTGAAGCAATCAAATAGCATAAGATAACCACCAACAACCACAACAAATCCTTATTCCCAAATCATATTTGGCTAGCTTGCATCTGACAGGTCCAGTTCAATAAGCCATAACTCAACTGGACTTGCTGTAGTAATTTTTGCTTCAAGTCTCAAATATGTCGGTGGTGCTGAAGCCTTCACGAACTATGATCTTCAGCATGAACGTGTAGATTAGGCCTCCCTGCATCAAATTTATAGCATACCCAAAGTTTTGGGCACACTTTTATTGAAAAATATCTATCTCACCAAACTTAGTTAATTCATGTGAATCAAAAACTAATGTTTTACACATGCAATTATTGGAAAACTTGAAACTTTTAACTTGCTTCAAGTTGCTAATATGTCGAGCATCCCATGTAGTCCCCTCGAGCTTTTGGAAAATTATGGAAAATACCTTTCAGATTACACTGTTGTAGCGTAATTTATAACAACATAATGCAACTCTAAACAAAGTATTTGATAACTCCATTGGCCATTCAGATAACATAATTTAATTCATGTAAACTCAAGTTATTGAACCCTTTTACTGAAAGAAATGATTCCTTAATTATTTCTTCAGAAGCATAGTTGAACGCAGCAAGCTTCGATCTATCCACTGGACAGCTGGTGCAGTAAGTCCTTCTCTTTTATGAGTTACCATGCAATAGTTAGGTTGCTATTAATTCTTGTATTGGTGAAAGATTTCTCTTGTGGTAATAATGAGGTATGTCCTGAGTACACTTGATCTACTCCTAATCATAACATTTTTACTAACGTCGCCATCAAACAAGCACACATACTTTATGTAAGAGAACATGCGATTTTTCCAGAATTTTGATGTAATTTGTGAAGGATTTTACTGTGTTCAGTGTGTTGGAGAATAGGCATTTCATTTTCACCATAAAACATATTTGAGGTGCACTTTGATTCATGGCTAATTTGCACTTTAGACCCCAATGATATATTGCTAAAATGGTGAAGCACTTGGATTCAGTTACTGAACCTGTTAATCTTAGATTTTTGGACTTACAATTTATTATTGTCTATGGTACTACGTACTCTGATTGTCTTGCTTTAGTTTTATATGTACATTGGAGTTCTTCGTCTACTGAGGAATTTAGGTTCTTCTAACAGGCACTACCATTTGTGGGCTATGCACTTGCTATGTTTCTCTTCTACTCTACTGTTCCAGTCATACTAAAGGTATATTCTAGAATGATGTACTTTTATACTGCTGTCATTATTATATTGTGTAAAAGGTAATTTAGAGTGTGATATAGTGAACTTTTGAAAGCTTTGTTGGGGAAATTTTTATTTTTGTTTAATGTCTCGGCGAAAGAGTCTTCTTGGGAGGGCTAGGTGTCTTATTCCTCCTATGTGATTGTTTCACGTTAAAGAAAATGGAATTGAACATAATCTTCCCAATCCAAGCATCAGGTTGAGCCCATAAGAAGAGTATAGTATTATTTTATAAATCTTTAAAACTGCTTATTTACATCAGGTCAAGCCTAGCCATTGTATGTTAGATCGTACCTATCTGGTTGACCAGTAGTGAGGTATGTTTCTTGTTCTTAGTAACTTGTGGTGGATAATTGCATTGATAAATTAGCCCCGCGATAGAAGTTAGCCTTTGGAGTTTGTACTAAACAATGTTTTGAAGTTTATCTTCCGTGTGCTTCACAAGTTTCTCCTGCTTTTTGGCACTAAAGATAAAGCCTTTGGGGGGCTAATTTGGACAGGTGGTAAGAGCTTGAGCTGATAGGTTCAAAACCTGGGGTTTAAGGGTGGGATTTGTGTCTGTGTGTTTGTGTGGTGGAGGGGGTGGTGGGCACCTTTACACTTCTTTCTGATCATAATCGTCATCTTCCATCATAATTGGTCTTTCTATGGGGCATGGTAAATCTCCTGAAAAGAATTGACAACGTTTTTGATCAGCCCTAAATCTGAAGCCAAACCCTAGCAGGGCTTTCAAATACCTATCCAAGGCCACAACCAATAGAGGGCCTTGTCATAAAACCTTTATGGCCAGTTGGATGGTACATACACCATTCACCTACTTGTAGTGGTAATTCAATGTAGCTGTTAAACTGTTTATTTGTTGTAGAGCCTTTCCTGCTCATAGCTGACTATTCTCGATGGAGCAGCTGATGATGATGGTGTTGGTGAGTTGAAGCTCATGCAGCCTTCATGATACCTAGAGTTAAAAGAGTCTTAGACGAAAAGATACGGTAATACAATTTGCTATTGGCAATTGCATGTATCTCTGTGAGAAATTAAGCTAGAGAACGAAAAGGGATGACATTCCTAGTCCTTGAGCCTTCTCTCCCAGTAAAATATACCATGGACCTTTTACTGGACTAATTTCCCAAAGGTACGCATGTCTTTATTCCTATTAGGACACGTCAGTTCCAGAAATATACTAGAGTATACAGTCGATGGCCTTTATGATTTCTTCTGAACCGCATCCTTCCTGCACAATTCGTTCTTTTGGAAATTTGATTTGACTCTTTTACAACAAACTCTTTTTTCTTTCTTTTTTCTTTAAATTGACTGAAAGCATAATAAGTCTAATTGTTGCGAAGGATGATGGAATTAATATTTCTTTGCCTTCTATTTCTTATGTTAAAAGTGGTTCACTTGTTTTCTGTCTTTTATTTTCTGCAGATTAGCGGATCAACCATGCTGAACCTTTCGCTGCTGACGTCTGACATGTGGGCTGTCTTAATTCGCATCTTCGCTTATCACGAAAAGGTTGTGGCATGTTCCTGCAAAATTCATGATTGTTGTTAACACTAAATTAAATACTAATGGATTTCGAGCAATTTGTACATGCTTTTTGCAGGTTGACTGGATGTACTTCATAGCTTTCGGGGCTGTTGCAGTTGGACTAGTGGTTTATTCAGGGTTTCTATCGTGACCCATCTAATCTCTTTTTTTACTTCTTTTGGTTGGAAAACACTTTGACATTATGTCTTGTGCTTTTTAATCCAGAGGTGACAAAGTGGAAGATAATAATAGAGGTCAGCCTACTGAGGCCAGCGGTGGCGGAGCGGACAAGGCGAGGGATGAAGAGGCTGCAGTTGGTAATTCGGCCATTGGATCTGAAGCCGGGAACATAAGCTTAAGCATTGAATATGGTAAACATCAATCCACTACTCCCGCTGTCGGGACAAAGTAGCTGAGGATTTTTTTTTCTAGAAATGCTGCCGAAAATAAATTTTTTTTGGTTAGATTCAAGAAATAGTAGTAGTGCTTTTACCGCTCCGACCTCTTCAACAAGAAGCAGTGACCGGAATCTTTCGAAGAAATAGGTTAGGCTTCAACAAGGAGCAGTGACCGGAATCTTGCGAAGAAATACGCTAGGTGTCGCGAAAATTGTTAGATCATCAGTACGCTGTTGGCATTTATAGTTTTTAATTTTATTGATTGTTCTTCAGTAATTCCTTGGCAATTCAGCAATTTTTGGACCGTGCTCAAGTTAAAACTTTTATGCTAAGAACTATAATCTTGATGGCCGTAAATTGTTTGTGAGATAAAACATAATATGTTAAAATAGGCCTCGAAAGTTTCCCTTTGCCTTTTGGATATGTTAAATGTGAAATTGCTTCTGATGGACTGAAATGTTGTAGAAATATTTTCAACGAGAAAATGGAGAGGTAATAAATCTATACTACTATATAATAAAAAAAATAGTTTTACCGTGAAAGTTTTTGTTTCAAAAATGCTCTCATCTATGTTTATCTATACTACTATACTATATAATGAGAAAAGTAGGTTTCACCATGAAAGTTTTTGTTCAAAAAATTCTTTCATCTATGTTTACTAATTAAAATTGTTCATTGAATTTAATATTGTTAGTTATGTAATTATGTCGGGGGGCTGGGCGACATCGGCTGTCCCGGGGAGACACGATTTAACTGAGCCCGCACGTGCTGGAATTTAAAAAGAAATGTTATGTAATTATGTATAGAAAAAGGAAAAAAAAAGTAAGGTGGTTGCTCTTTTCAAGTAGTATAAAATACGTGTAAGGCACGTGAATATATACTAGTTATTATAATTTGGAGTTTAAAAAACGTGAAAATGAATCTGTCATTGTTGTGGCACAGCGGAAATAAATCCAAGAAACTCAGAGAAAATTTACAACCACAAAGACAATAATTTACGTGGTTCGGCCAAGATGCCTACTTCCACAAACTAGGGTGATTCAATTCCACTATGAAGAAGAAAATGATCCTTTTCAATAGCTCTCAACGCTTCTCTCCTTGCACTCAAGAACTCTCTATCACAAAGATAAAAGAAAATTCTCATTTTTTCGTGTGTGTTGAACTTATTCAACAACTTTCGCTCTCTTGTGTTGAACTTATTCAACAACTTGAGCACAATGAGATATCTCAAGGAGCACCTATAGACCCTTTTATATAGCATAGAAATCCAATCCTATGTAGGCTAAAAAATATAATTCCAATCCTATGTAGGATTGCCACATATATGGTCAAATCCAATCTTGTATAGGATTACCATATATATGGTCAAAAAATGTCATGGGCCTATTTTTGGACAATTTCCTTCATATCTTCACCTCGGCAAAATTTTGCTACAAAATTGAGCCGACACTTCTCCACCGCATAGCTTCACCAAATCAACCACTCGTCAATTTTGCCCCTAAGGGCTCTCAAGCAATTGGTAGGACTTGGAGCAAGTCCAAGCAATGTTGGAACTTAGCTCCAGGAACAACCTTAGTAAACATATCAGCGGGGTTGTCCTTGGTATGCACCTTTTCAAGTGCAATATCACCGTCTTCTAGAACATCCCGTATGAAGTGGTAGCGAGCATCAATATGCTTGGTCCTTGCATGATGGACTTGATTCTTTGCCAAGTAGATAGCACTCATACTATCACAATGCACATCAACTACATCATGCTTCACCCCAAAGTCATTAATCAAACCATGAAGCCATAGGCCTTCTTTCACTGCTTCTGTTACCGCCATATACTCTGCTTCCGTAGTTGATAGGGCAAGCGTAGCCTGCAACATAGACCTCCAACTGACTGGTGCACCATCTAAAACAAACACATATCCAGTAGTTGACCTACGCCTATCCAGATCACCAGCATAGTCCGAATCCATATATCCACTGACTTGACTAAAGTCTCCACCAAAGTGTAATCCCACATCAGTGGTGCCCTTCAAGTACCTGAATATCCACTTCACAGCCTCCCAGTGCTTCTTTTCCGGATTAGCCATAAAGCGACTAACCACACTTACGACTTGTGCAATATTTGGTCGAGTGCACACCATAGCATACATTAAGCTGCCAACTGCACTCGCATAAGGAACTCGAGCCATGTGCTCCTTCTCATTTGTAGTAGGGGATAACTTGGCTGAGAGCCTAAAGTGGCCAGCCAAGGTAGTAGAAACAATATTTGCATCTTCCATACCAAAACGAGCAATGATCTTCTCAATGTACGACTTTTGAGACAAAGATAATTTTTGTTTCTCCCTCTCCCTTTTAATCTCCATCCCCAAAATCTTCTTGGCTCCACCCAAGTCTTTCATCTCAAACTTCGAGCTAAGTTGAGATTTCAGTTTATCTATCTCTACCATGCTTTTTGAGGCAATAAGCATATCATCCACATAAAGCAATAGATAGATATAGTCTCCACCACGAAGTTTATGAAAGTAAACACAACAATCATACTTACTTCGGGTGAAATCATGCCGTGTCATGAAGGTGTCGAACCGCTTGTACCACTGTCGAGGTGACTGCTTCAACCCGTACAACAATTTTTTCAACAAACACACATGGTTTTCATTGCCAACCACCTTGAAGCCCTCTGGTTGATGCATATAAATTTTTTCGTCAAGATCGCCATGCAAGAATGCTGTCTTCACATTGAGTTGCTCTAACTCGAGATCATGATGAGGTACGAAGCTCAACAATACGCAAATAGAAGTATACTTGACCACCGGAGAAAAGATCTCATTGTAGTTCACTCCCTCCTTCTGCACGAAGCCATTTGCCACTAATCTTGCCTTGAACCAAGTGCCACCTGACTTTGTAGAAGCTTCCTTCTTTTTGTATACCCACTTGCAGCCTATAGCCTTCTTGCCTTTGGGCAATGGAACTAGATTCCATGTACAATTTTTGTGGAGAGACTCAATCTCTTTCTGCATAGCCACCATCCACTTCTCGCTGCTAGTATCCTTGCCCACCTGTCTGAATGTGATAGGCTTGTCATCCTCTACTGGTAGTGCATATGCCACCACATTTAGCTGTCCATAATGCTTTACCGGTTCCTCAAATCCATACATATGTACTGGCTTGACTGATCTCCTTGGCCTAGTAGTGGCCAAGGAATCTTGTTGTTAGTGCTGCTCATCCTTTGGTTGTCGCCCTTGTGGGGCTTGATGAACATCTTCAGAAACCTCCACCTCATCTGATACATCCTCAAACGACTCAATCTAAATTATCTGAGATTTGCTAGATACGCCACCATCCTGATCAGACTCACTCTTCTTATTCGAAGCCAACACTGAAGACTCGTCGAATGTGACATCCCTGCTGATTAAGAACTTCTTATCCTCCAAGCAGTACAGACGGTAGCCCTTCACTCCTTGTACATATCCCAAGAATATTGCTTTTTTGGCTCTCGGGTCCAACTTACCCTCATTGACATGATAGTTGATGGAACTGGGGATTCCCAGGACCCTTAATTTGGTGTGCGTATTGATCGATAGAAAGTTAAACATATTTAATATGTGTTCTAACCCTTCATAGGCGAAAATTAGGGTTCACGAATTATACCTGCGGCGGAAAGAAGACAATTCCTGGCAATCTCGAGCGGACGACCCCAAGATCTTCTGCACGTATTCCTTCCTCGAGTTGGAAGTCGTGTGGGCGACGATCTTCCAACCTTTTCTTCTCCTTGGCAGCCCTCTCCTTTTCTTCTTACGTGAATCACGAATTTAGAGAAAGCTTCAGATTTTTTGATCAGTAATCTGGCGGCCAGAGAATAGAGGATATATATAGGCTACGGCAGGGACCATGAGGAGAAATTAGGGTTAGGCCTCCTAACGGATCCGGATATCCCGTGTTCAGCCCGAACACACAATCCAGGCCCATTAACAATAGCTCGGTCCACTAATGAGCTATTGTTGCACTACCTCCCTAATCCCAAATTATGTTTGTGGGCTCCTTTTATTATATGCTCGTTTGGCTTCCCATGTTAAGATATCGTATGTCCGTCGATCAAATTAAGTTACTGACAACTATATTAATTCGACATCTTTTATCCTTAAGTAGTACCATTCAACTTTATTTGTCATGTCGGATATAATCCACATGCAGGGTTTACATGACAATCCTTATGAGCTCCTTAAGGGGACATCATTAACCCGATGTATCGGGACATGGATTCCATTTATAATCAATAGCCCATTATACATACATGTTATTACCCAATTCATAGAAGTTGTTGATCCATAATGAATCCCACTCTTTCATGAGTCAAAGTAATGCATACTGCATATACATGTCTGTTATTATATCCGGATTAAGAGCACAAGCATCCATAATAACGGAGGTGTTTGTTCTCTTATGTAGTCAGTACAAAGAGAACAACCTCAAGTGGTCCTGTTCAATACACACAAAGTGTACTAGTGTAAACCTATAGTCAAGATAGACTAATACCAGATTACACTACAACCTTTCCAATAGATTGTCCAAGTCCATCTAGGTTGTGAACTATTTATATACTCCATAGGGAACTGATAATATGATCTTCTGTGTGACACCACACACCATATTATCTACAATATAGAATATCAGACATTTGTATTAACACTTGCAACAAATACAATATGCAAACATTTGCCCATATGATTCTCATTCAAAATTTAAGGAAATAAGGTTACTACAAAAGTGATAGTATATAACCCTAGCAATAGTAAGCTTTGCATCCAAACACGCGCAAAGTGTTGTAATTAGTTGGTTTGCCGGTCATCACCTCATATGGAGGCTTACAATCTATAGCCGGAGTTGGTGATCTATTAACCAAGTGCCGCACCATGTGTATAGCATCCACCCACCATTCTTTTCCTAAACCGGCATTGGAGAGCATACATCTTGCTTTCTCAAGCAAGGTTCGATTCATCCTCTCTGCTAACCCATTTTGCTGCGGTGTGTTCCTAACAGTCCAATGTTGAACGATACCTTCTTGAGCACAGAAATCTTTGAAAGGTCCATAGGTATGTTCAGTACCATTATCAGACCTCATCATCTTTATCTTTCTATCTGTTCTGTTCTCCATAGTCGTTTTCTACTGCTTGAACTTTTTGAACACTTCATCCTTGGTTTTGATGAAATACAGCCAAACATAACGTGTATAATCATCAATAATAGTGACATAGTACCTTGCTCTATTCTTGGAAGGAATCCTGTTAGGTCCCCACACATCTGTATGCACATAGTCGAGAATACCTCTTGTCTTCTGCTTGCTTGTACTGAAGGCCACCCTGTGCTACTTGCCATAAATGCAATGCTCACAGAAATCCATACTTGGCTTCTTCAAGTTCTTCAGTAATCCTTGCTTGCTCAGTAAGGATAGGCCTTTCTCGCTCATATGCCCAAGTCGCATATGCCAAAGACGCGTGCTATCAGACAAATTAGATGTACTGACTGCTAAAGTCTCAGTTACAGTGCTTCCCAATAAGATATAAATGTTACCCTGTTGGCACTAATTCTATTATTTTCTTTGCCTGATTCTTATGAGAATCTTATTCAAACGTTACTGTACGGAAAGGACTCAATTTCCGTAGAAGAAGCTACGAGTGCCTTATTGTCTAATGAGGTGTAGAAGTTGGCATCTAATGGCGAAAACGGTGGAGGCCAAGCCCAAGGTTTGACGGTAAGAGGAAAGACAAACGATAAAGCATCTTTTAGCAGAAGGTCAGGATCTAAGTCCAAAACACCTATTAAGAAGGTGAAGTACTTCAACTGCAATGAGAAAGGACATTATGCAAATAAGTGTTCTCATCCAAAGAAGAAGAGCAAGAAAAAGGAGAATAAGACAAAGAGAGAAGGTGATGAAGCAAACTGTGCTTCAGAAGCTGATAGTGACGGAGTCTATTTTTCGGTGGGACATGACAACATGAGTGACCGTTGGATTCTGATTTCGGATGCTCGTACCATATGTGTCCAAAGAGGGAGTGGTTTTCTTCCTACAAGGCGACAGATGGTGGTTCTGTGTTGATGGGCAACAATAATACATGTCGAGCTATTGGAATTGGGTCTATTAAGGTAAAAATGTATGATGGAATTGTGCGAACTTTGACCGATGTCAGACATGTTTCCGACCTCAAGAAAAATCTTATTTCTCTTGGTACTAATAGAAAAAGATACAGACACGAAGCTGTGGGAAGCCCCCGAATCGAACAATGCAAAAGCTGGAATGGAGTCGAGAAGAATAGAACCTGCGATCAGCTCCCCGATAGCCTCTGCGTCCTCAGCTGCCATGGCGAAAGCTCACCCCTGCTGACCTTCCCTGGCCTCCTGCTGATGCTGAGCGAACCTCTGTTGCTGAGTCTGCAAGGGTCCCTTCTACTGTACTGCTGGAACTCTGGCTCCCGCTCCCTGAGCTGCTCGTCCTGAAGACATGGAATACTCCCTCAGCTGGTGCTCCGCCGAACCACAGAGTAGGTACCTCCCGAACCTCTTCCTGCAGTCATTCCACACATGCCCTGGCTTCTTACAGAAACCACAACTAACGGGCTGTTGTCTGAGTGCCTGTGGCTGAACCCTCGGCTGCTACTGCTGCAACTGCTAGAAAGGTGCACGGCCCTGACCCTGGAACTGCTGTGGCTGGAACTGCCTCTGCTGATGCTGATACTGCTGCTGAAAGTGAAGCCTCTTGGCCGGTCCTCCGCTGCCACTAGCTCCATGTGCATCTCGTCCCCTCGTGAGCCTCAGCTCAAGATCATCCTCTGCTGCTGGGGAACCCACCAGAATCTCCTTAAAAGTGGCACTCCGGTCACTCTTGGTCAAGGACTTGACCTCCTTGACTAAGCCCTTCCAGAATCTCCGGACCTTCGTCGTCTCACTGAGCCCTTCAACAAATCTGCCCAGACGGCAGAACTCCCCAGCGTACTCCTCGACAGTCTGACTGCCCTGAACTAAGCTCTCAAACTGCGTCTCCAGGGTGCCAAGAGCTATGTCAGGGAAAAACTTCTCCTTAAACAGCTTCTTGAAGGCTGCCAAAGTCTGTCCCTCTGTACCGACCCTCGGGTCCGTCTGGTACCATGTGCAGGCCAGGTCCTACATCTGACTACCTGCCGCCTCAATCTACAGTCGTGCTGGGATCTTCACCAGCCGAAAGATCTCCTCGATGTGCTCTATCCAGTCATCCACATACAGAATCCCCTCAGTGCCGCAAAAGTCCTGCGGACGCATCTTCTGGAAGTCCTGGATCCCTGGTGTCTTCGGCTGATACGGCCGCATATGGGCTGCATGTGGCTGCATAATAACTCTCTCCACAGTCGTCAGGGCAAGCTGATGGACATTCTCAATGCCCTGCTGGAAATGAGCGGACTGTTGTCGCTGGGCCTCCACCATCCTCTGAAAGAAGTCGAACAACTACCATGCGTCAACTTATCCGGAAGGTGACTGCTGTCGTGAGAAATCAGGAATTACGGGGAAGGTCTCTGTACAGGCGGAGGTGCACCTCCAAATGCAGCAGAAATACCAATCTGAGTTGGCACAACAGGAGCTGCGATCTTGAGGCCCTGCTGAACAGGACGAGAGGTGGCCGACCTCTCGATAGTATCCCCCGTACCGGAGCGATGAGATCGTGTCTCCATAACCATCCTGAAGACAGATCAAAACAAGAAGAAATTACTGAGAATGAAGGAAAAAAAATCAAAGGAGGACAGTTTATTTATTCAAAGGAAAGCATTTAATCAACAAGAATTTAGATGACAAGTATTGGATCGGAGTTTTCCTAATATGATTGAGTACCTCAAAACTATATCATATATCCTACTGCAGGCTGTAGTGATACTCTAGTTCGAATACCACTACAAATCTGGACCTACATGGGCCACCACTAAAAACGTGTCACGACCCGCACCCAGTGTAGGGGTACGAGAAGTGGGTACGTCCAGCCTACGCCGCAGTGTCGGCGGTAGAACGCTGTCCTAAGTTACATACATCTAACAATTATAAGGTACCTGTACAATATATACGCTCCGAATAGAAGACAATATAGAAATGTACAACTCAATCACAGCTAAGTTAGAAAATACGATAAGATAGATAGATAGATATGAAACTCGCCAAATAAAATACAATAAGAGAAGAAGTCTATCTAAGATAGCAACTACACAACATCCAGAATAACAAAATCCCAAATAAGTATATAATGTATCCAAAATAAGACAAGACAATAAATTAAGATAACTAGTCTAGCTAACTAGCCTAGACTACTGGGGTAATGTCCTCTGCAAGGGCTGGGTCCTCCTGGGAGTCCAGCTCGCAGGTGTCATCTAGGCCTGCTCCATAGTATGTAGGACAGAACTCCTCAATGTCATCTGTAATATTTCAACAGGTCCAGTCAGGATAGGAACAAAGCACAATACATCTCACGCAGTTCATAATATGACAGGAAATGTAAATATGCTATAGAGTAAGATACATGAAACGCTGAAGAATATATATGAAGTAAAAGAGATGACTGTAAAGAAATATCTACTATAAATAAAGAGCTAACATTGGCTAGTGATGTAGAGTACAAGATAGACATGTGAACGGCTTGACTTTGCACATGATTATTCTAAGAGTTTATACATGATTATACTACTTTGGAATTGTTTACATGACCATTTATACTTCCTCGTACCCCAATCAATACACAAGGATCCAGACAAGTTATGTTATTGTACATGATTTCACATGGGGGCCCATAAATGGGTGCACATGAAGTATACATGGGGGGCTCTGTGAATATGAGAGTACATGAATCACAAGAGTACACATGAATGGTGAAAGCACTGGAGTATATGATGAAAGTGAAACGCACATGACATGACATAACCCGATGCTCCCGAGGGGGGTAACATCTCATGAAGGGATCCATATAGTACCAATCCGTGTTAACAACGTGACAGCATAAAGTAAAGTAATCTAGAGCATAAATATAAATCCTATCAAGTATAAAACAGTCAGAGAATGTAGTCGCCTGGTATCCTGAGTATCTGATGAGTATGTATGTCAAGACAGAGTAGATGAGTCCTATTTAGAGCAACACAAGTCATAACATGTCCAGAATGACAATATTAAACTTTACAATGCATTCTATATGAATTCTAGGTCATTCTAGACTAAAGTCAACTCTTAGTCAACTTCACTAGTCAAACTAGGTCAACTAGGCCAATCCTAGTCCAATCAAGTCTCACTAAGCCTAACCAAGCCTAGGCTAGTACTCAAACACAATCAAAGCCCTAACAAGTTATCACACACAAATACAAACTATGTATATTCATCCTTATACAATATATACATAGGTATTCATATAGGCTAGTGCCTAATACACAAGCAAGGCACAAACATGGTACACATATATGTAAGTAGGGGGGTGAATGTGTGTGTATTGGGTTACCTACAAGGGTTAAGCATACATGGTGTCAAGGGGTGTATGTGAATATGAGTTTATGTGTGTGTCTCACATGTATGAGTGTCTGTGTGCAAGGGTATTTGTGTGACAGTGCTTAGGGTATGTGTGTACCACTGTTTCATAGTGTGTGTATGTACCACTGTGTGGTCAGTGGGTTAGGGACTGTGTGTGTGTTTGTGAACATGTCACATGTGTGTGTACAGGTCACATAGTGTGTGTGTGTCAGTTTCAGGGTGTCCTCAGGTTCAGTCAAAGCAGCAGTACCTTGTGTGTGTGTAGTGTCATATACACTAGTGTATAATGTGTGGGTGTGTACAGTTCATGAGTGTATTAGTGAGTGACATGTGTGTGTGTGTGTGTGTGTCAACTGTGTGTGAGATGAGGGTGTGTGTGTGTGTATAAGTCGATGAGAGTGATAGTGAGGGTGTGTGTTCTCAGGTTACACATAGGTTGACAGTGAACAGTTCTCAGGTTTATGTGAAATCAGGTCCTGTGTGTACAGCAGTGAGAGTGATCTAAATCTCAGATAAATTTATCATGTAATCCCTCATTCAATTCAACACACATATATGCATAATCTTATTCAGAAATTTCAAAATCCTGTGGCAGTTAACCTATGCGTCCTCACTCATACAACCAATCGAGCTCCACATTGAATCCCCAACATAAAATCAAACAACCAGAGATGATATCACATATATATAACCTATAAATTATATTTAAAAATCAAATGAACACATTCGAATCTCAGAAAATAGGTTACTGTTCACGTATCAGTAAAAATGGGGAAAACCTAAATCTGACACAAAACCAAATAGAAATCTCAAATTAATGGTTGGTAAACACTCATGCATATCTCTGGGTGTCCCACGAGTCGTATGGTGTCTACACAACAGGACACGACGTGTCCAGACACTCACGAACACTCGCCAACACACGGCCACTGCACAGGCTCGGGCGGCGAGTGCACGAGCTCGTGGACACGACACGACTCACGTGGAGTCATGTGGTGTCACGACCCGCACCCTAAAGTAAGGGCACGAGAAGTGGATACGTCCAGCCTACGCCACAGTGTCGGCGGTAGAACGTTGTCCTAGGTCAATCATCTAACAATATAAGATACCTGTACAGTATATACACTCCGAATGGAGGTGACATAGCAGAATACAGTCTCAATCACATCTAAGGTAGAATACGATGAGATAGATAGATATAAACGAATCCACATAAGAGATACAATAGATAGAAGTCTAGGTGTCTATGATAACATCTCCACAAACATCCAGATAAAACAAACTCCCAATATATACAATAATGTATCAATGAGAAAGACAAGGTAAGAGTCTAAGCTAGCAGTCTAAACCACTGGTGGCAGATCCTCTACTGCAAGTGGGTCCAAGTCACAAGTGTTGTCTATAGCTGCACCATAATAGGTAGACACCAGAGCCTAATTCTCGTCCTCTGTAATATTTTCAACAGGTCCAGTCAGGACAGGAGCGAGCACAATACATCTCAACAAATCATAACAGGTTAGGAAATATAAACATGCTAGAGAGTAAGATATATGAAACTGAAAGAACAACATGATATGAAAGAGAGAGAGACTGTAAGTAAATATCTATAATATAATAGAGAACTAATCAGTGACTAGTGATTCAGAGTACAAGATAAACATGTGAACAGCTGACGGGTGATTCATGACTATACTAAAGAGGTGATTCATGACTATACTACTTTGGAATTATTCACATGTTCATTTCTACTCCCCCATCCCCAATCAATACACAAGGATCCATTCAAGTTACGTTAAGATTCATGACTATACTATTGGCCCATAAAGGGTGATTCATGAATAGATTCGTGAAGGCTCTGTGATTCATGAGAGTACATGAATCACAAGCTGATACATGAAGATTCATGATAATTGAAGCATAAGATACATGATGTAAGTGAAACACACGAGACATGAGTATCTGATGCTCCCGAGGGGGATAACATCTCATGAAGGGATCCAATAGTACTAATCCATGATACCAACGTGTCAGCATCAAGTAAAGTAATCTAAAGCAGGAAATATAATCCTAAACAAGATATGAAATGATCAGAGAATGTACTCGCCTGGTATCCTGAATATCTTGAGAGAATATATTGTCTGATGAGTGGTGTCTGGCTCCTATAGAACAGTACAAGTCACTACATGTCTAAAATAGTAAAATAGACTGCTATAATGCATCTACATGATGTTTGGGGTCAATCTAGGCTAAAGTCAACCTTTGGTCATGTCACGATCCGATCCTAAATAATTGGGTCGAACCGGATCATGCCCAGCCTGCACCGTTGTGAGACGGCGGCAGTAAGCTGTTCCATTAGCAGGTAATCACAACAACATCTATACAATTGTCACAACTGAATATTCGGGAATTTAAAACTTTATTCAACATTTGAATAAATACAACTGGAAAGTAAAAGAACTGAAATGAATGCTGAATTCAAATTAACAAAATTCTAAAACAACAAATCTGGAAACAGAAAAATATCTAGCTAAGCGTTTGGCTCGTCGGCCTCAGGTCCTGCGTCCTCCAATGGGGACTCTGGCAACACCACAGGGTACAAAACTGGGTCATAATAGCTATTGTACAATAGCTCAGCATCCTCAAAATCCCCTAAAAATATTGTCTCCAGTAAGGAGGGAGCAAAGTACAATTATGAAAATTAAACAATTCAACTAATAATTAGAAATTTGTAATATTAAACAGTTTTGAAATAATATTTTCCAACAATTCTACACGATAAAAAACAAAGTGATTTGAGTAGATAATGACTATGACCGGCTTGGATTGTACAATTGTATCCTAGCGATACGATATGGCTTATCCCCGTGTGTAAGAGGGGTAAGCTAATACAATCATTGTACTATTTGGGGTATTGGTCATAGACACTACACTACTCCTCCAATATCCTGCAATCAATCAATAACAATCAATACTCTAGGAGAGAGTTCCGTGTAACAATGTGGTTTAAGCATGCAGATAACAACTACTAATTAAATTGCTCAATAAACACAACCGTACTTGCCTTTGTTTATGACAGGAAACGATGTTGGTTCCGAGAAGATGCTAGGTTCGTCTCCGAGATCCTACAGTTGGAGAACTTGACTTAGAACCAATATTGAGACCATTCTAGGTGTGCTAGTTGCAATTTCTAGTAGCAGGTCCTAGTCAAGTTTTAAGTTATTTATTTAATCTACTGCTAACGGTTTACGACGCGTACTACGTTGGTTCTCATTTAGTTGGATAGCCAGTTTCTGGTTTACTTGGAAAAATTGTCGTTACCGGTTAATTCGCAAAACTTTATATTTTTAATATTATACGTATAAAACTACATTTTTTTCAATGATAAAACGTGGGTTTTGATAACTATCAATATTTTTATTCAAGTTATTTTATCGTGAAAAATCCTTATTAATTTATACAAAATATTTATTAGCCATTTTGTCACGAAGCGCCTAATTACGGAAACGATAAAATCATCCAGAAAATAAAGAAAAATTCTAATCTACACAATACAAGGGCATAGCTAACCAATTAGAAATCTGGGCTTATGCCCTTATATTTATTTACATGAATGATTTTTTAGGAAAAATAATAAAACTCGGGTGAATCCTGAACGCCGAGAAGCGGTCCATTCAGCAGGCCGAAGCCCTGCACCAAAAAAATATTAAAAGCAGTACCCGTACTAGCTATAATAATTTTTAATAAAGGATACTAATTATATGAGTCTCAGACTTGGTCTAAATGTCATATTATTGGATGGCGCCTCAACGTACAGGAACCCTGTAGCGTTTGCGCTTCGCGAGGCTCATTCGACCTATAAGGTTGTCGCCTAAAAATCTAATTAATAAATTATTTCCGAAAACTGATTTGAAATTCCTTTATAAAGTTTTTATAAAAAAAATTGGGCAGCATTCCCTCTATATTCGGGATAACCCAAAACTGGAAAAATGTGCCAAAACACCCATAATAAAGGTCCCAAACCAGGGAACACACTTATATAGAAAATATATATACAGAAAACATTTTCGAAGCCGAATCGGAAATCTCGAAATTCCAAATATACAAACCAACCATAAAAATATCACAAAAATGTCTCCGAAAAAATCCGAAATCACTACGTCAACCTAAAAATCGAATTCCCGGAAGGGAATCGGGGACCAATTCTCATCATCGACTACCGAAAATGGAACGGGACATGAATTATACCTTGGGTTGCTCGGCTAGAGCTCTCAGATGAGAAAAAAGAAAAAAAATGAGCACACGGACAGTAGATCGGCTCGGGACCGCGTCTCGCCGGGTACGGCTACGCTGGACAGCGGGATCCGGAGATCGGGGCACGAAGAAAACACGGATAGCTGGTTCGAAAACCCCGGGACAGCGCTGGACAGCGCTGTTTGGATCAGCGGGGCACGGGAGGCGGGCGCTGGTGGCGGGCCGAGAGGGGGCGCGCGGAGTGGGATGGCCGGGAAACGGCGCCGGAGTGCTGTGGGCGCGGGGTCGGCAGGTGGTGCCGGAGGGAGAGCGTCCCGGAGATGGGCGGCCGGTGCTCGCGCGGGGAGGCGCACAGCAGGGGGTGCGGCGTAGGGGCCGGTTGGGCGTGGGGCACAGCGGGTCGGAAAGGGGCCGACCGGCTGGGGTTGCGCCGGTGCTTGCGCGGGGAGGCGCGCGGGGAGGCCCGACGGAGGCCGGATGAGGCCGGGGATGGCGCTGCCGGAGTCGAGGGCGCGGGCGTGGGGATCGGGAGCTAGGGCACGATTGGGGGATGATTGAGAATGAGGGGTTCTGGTGCTCTTGTGAGAGAGAAAGTTAGTTTAAGAAGGAGTGGTGAGTTTATGGGTTTAGGTAAGGGAAGGAGTGGGAGGAATGGTGGTTCTATAATAGGAGTGTGATTTAGAACGTGTAGAGTAGAGTTAGTGAAGTGGAGAAAATAGAGGAAAAGGCCTGGTCGTGGGGGAGACTAGGCCATAGGGCTAATTCCTCTTTTTTTATTATAATAATAATTAATAGAAATTAAATATATAATTAGAAATTAAAAAAATAAAAGAATGGGTTAGGAAACCGGGATCAGGGTTCGGACTCGGGGTCGGAGTCTGGACTCGGGTTCGGGGACAGGCCACAATCAAAATCAACGATAATTTTAAAAATAATATTTTTTTCCTAGTTCCGACTATTAAATAATAATAATAATAATAATAATAATAATAATAATAATAATAATAATAATAATAATAATAATAATAATAATAAATATAATAATAACTATAACAATTAAACAAAATTACACTATAAACCAATAATTAAATAATTCTAAAACTCTGGGTTTCACAATCTTTCCTCCTTAGAAAATTTCGTCCTCGAAATTAAAGGCAGGGTTAGGGATTACCTCAATTCTCAAACAGATACGGATACTGCTCTCGCATATGGTCTTCTCGCTCACAGGTAGATTCGTCTGGTGAGTTATGCCGCCACATAACTCTGACTATTGGCGTCACGGAGTTCCTGGTTCTCTTCTCTCCTCTGTCCAATATTGCCACTGGCTTCTCTGGCACTGTGAGGCTGGATCCAATTTCCAGCTCCGAATGGTCCACGATATGGCTCGGGTCCGGGATGTAGCATCTCAGCTGCGAAACGTGGAAGACGTTGTGGACGCCTTCGAGACTTGGGGGTAGAGCCACCCGATAAGCCACTTCTCTAATCCTGTTAAGTACTTCAAAAGGACCAATATACCTGGGGCTTAGCTTTTCTGCTCTGCCGAAACGGATGGTTTCTCTGGTAGGAGAGATCTTCACAAACACACTGTCACCTTCTTCAAACTCCAAAGGCCGTCGGCTGCTATCGGCCCAATGCTTTTGTCTGTCCTGGGCAATCCTGAGCTTGTCTCTGATCATCTTTACCTTCTCTGCTGCATCGGTCACCATCTCAGGTCCAAGCAATACTCGTTCTCCGACGTCGTCCCAAGCAAGTGGAGTGCGGCAGCGACGTCCATAAAGTGCCTCGAACGGTGTCATACCGATGCTAGCTTGGTAGCTGTTGTTGTAGGAGAACTCTACCAAGTACAAATGGTCTTCCCAAGACCCTCCAAATTCCAAGACGCAGGATCTCAGCATGTCTTCTAGCGTCTGGATTGTTCTCTCTGATTGTCCGTCAGTCTGGGGATGGTAGGCGGTGCTGAACTTCAGTTGTGTTCCCAAACTGTCATGCAAACTCTTCCAAAAGTGAGAGGTAAATCTAGTATCTCTGTCAGACACAATACTTACTGGAACTCCATGAATCCGATAGATGTGCCGCATGTACAGTACCGCTAACTTCTCAGTGGATAGACCAACCTTGAAGGGAATAAAGTGAGCTGACTTCGTCAGTCGGTCCACGATAACCCAAATGACATCCTTCCCTCCTTGGGATCGAGGCAGTCCCGACACGAAGTCCATCGTTATGTGCTCCCATTTCCACTCCGGGATGTCTAGCGGCTGCAATAGTCCTGCTGGTCTCTGTCTGCTAGCTTTTACCTGTTGACAAATTAAACATCTAGCAACATACCTGGATACATCCTTCTTCATTCCGTACCACCACACTATAGTACGCATATCCCGATATATTTTGTTGGCTCCAGGATGTATGGAATACTACGACTGGTGCACTTCTTGCATCAGCTCGTTCCTCAGTTCGCCAGTTGGTACGCAAAGCCTCGTACCATTCTTCAGTGCTCCGTTGCTGGCGATTGGGAATCCTTCAAGTGTTCCTGCCAGCACTTGATCTCTGAGTTTGCAAAGCGTCTCGTCTTGGAATTGTGCCTCCTTAACTCTGTCCATAAGACTTGAACGCACTTGCAACTGCATCATTGATGATTCAGTTCCTGGTACAATGGCTTCTCTTCCCAGTTTTTTTATTTCTTCTTCGGGCAGTACAATCTTCAGTCCAAGCTTTTCCATGTCCTCCAGCAAATGACGCTCCTTGGTCAAGAACATTGCCATAGGGTATCGACTAAGTGCATCTGCAACAACATTAGCCTTACCCGGATGATACTGCAGGTTGATGTCGAAATCCTTCATCAGCTCCAGCCATCGTCTCTGTCGCATGTTCAGCTCCTTCTGAGTGAAAACATATTTAAGACTTTTGTGGTCTGTAAATATTTTCACTCTCTCTCCATAAAGGTAATGCTTCCATAGCTTCAATACAAATATCACCGCTGCAAGCTCCAAATCATGTGTGGGGTAGTTCTTCTCATGAGTCCGTAATTGCCTAGATGCGTAAGCAATTACTTTCCCGTGTTTTTGAAGAACGTAGCCCAATCCCTTACCGGAAGCATCACTATAAATTGAGAAACCGCAGGTACCTGCGGGTAGCGCAAGTATCGGCGCCGTTGTAAGCCTCTTCTTCAGTTCCTCAAAAGCTGACTGGCAAGCTTCAGACCAAATGAATTCTTCGTTCTTCCTAGTGAGCTTCGTCATTGGTTCAGCAATCCTGGAGAAATCCTTCACAAACTTCCGGTAGTAGCCAGCTAAACCCAAAAAGCTTCTGATTTCTGCAACCAACTTGGTGCAGTCCACTTCTCAATAGCAGCTATCTTCTTTGGATCCACCGAAAATCCTTTTTCTGTGACAACATGGCCCAGAAATTACACTTTGTCTAAAAAAAATTCATATTTAGATAGCTTACCATAGAGCTTCTCCTTCCTCAAGGTGCTCAGAACTTTCCTCAGGTGCTCTTCATGCTCTTCTTCAGTCTTCGAGTAGATCAGTATGTCATCAATGAAGAGAACAACAAACTGATCCAGGTATTCATGGAAGACCTTGTTAATGAGGTTCATGAATACCGCAGGAGCATTCGTCAGTCCAAACGGTATGACCAATAATTCAAATTGCCCATACTTGGTATTGAATGCCGTTTTCGGGATATCCTCCTTCCTGACCTTGATTTGGTGGTAGCCTGATCTGAGATCTATCTTCGAAAATACCTTGGCTCCACTCAGTTGATCAAACAGGTCGTCGATCCGGGGCAGAGGGTACTTGTTCTTGATGGTAATGTTGTTCAGCGCCCGGTAATCGAGGCACATCCACACGGTTCCATCCTTCTTGGGCACGAACAAAACTGGTGCTCCCCAGGGTGAAGTCTCGTCTCTGATAAATCCTTGTGCCTTCAGTTTGTCAATCTGGTCCTTCATCTCCTTTGCCTCCTTAGGATTGACTCTGTAGCATCCCCGAGAAATAGGAGAAGTGTCGGGTACTAGATCGATGGTGAATTCTACACCTCGATCTGGCGGCAATCCTGGAAGACTATCTGGAAAGACGTCCATGAATTCCGCTATGATAGGGTGAGGAGGCCTGGGTTCTTCGGTGATAGAGGCGTAGGTAACACTCTTCATGTCTTCCGGAGCTCGAGAGATTTCAAACTCCGGTTCTCCTAGTGGGCTGAAGATTACACATCCTCTATGACAATCTATCAGCGCATGCTGCTCACTTAACTAGTCCATCCCTAGGACTACATCATAGTTGGACAAGGGCATCACAAGTAAGGGTGTTAAGAATTTGTGGCCTGAGATAGTTATGGGACAGTTACAAGCCTCGGTGATGGGTATGGGTCCACCACCGGTCATAACTCTACTAATCATCTTACTAAGTCCCGTATCTAGGTGGTGTGCAGAAATAAACTTTGATGATATAAAACTGTGTGATGCACCTGAATCAAATAATGCTAGAGCAGGATGTGAAAACATATAAATGGAACCTGTGATGACATCAGCGGTGGGTTTCTGCTCTGGTTCTTGATCTTCTGCTGCTAGGGCAAAAGCTTGCCCAGTCTTCTGCTGGTGTTGTTCGAACCGTTGTTGCTGAGTGGATAGGGGAGCTCTTTGCTGAGTTGCTCCGGTCCGGTTGGATGCTGTAAGGTAGTCCCTCACTTGGTGGGTGGCAGACCCACAGACTAGATAGTGTCCTAGCCTCTTCCTGCAGATGAGCGCCTGGTGTCCTGGCCTCTTGCAGAAATCGCAGACAGGGATATGCTTCTGAGGCGCTCGTTCATTGGTCCTTGCTTGATGGTGCTGCTGCTGATGGTGCGAAGGCCTGTTGTTGTTGTTGTTGGGCCTCTTCTGGTTATCCTGGAAGTTGCTAGTTCCAGGATACTCCCTTTTTGAACGAGAAGGCTGGCTCTTCTCCACGTCCTGAGCTCGTATCAGAATCTTCTCATATGTCTTAGCGCCACCTGCGATCACAGGGGTGCGAATTTCTTCCCTTAGTCCATACCTGAATCTTTCAGCACGATCCTTGGGGTCAGCAACCAAGTACTGGACAAAGCGGCTAAGTCGGCCGAACTTTGCCGCATACTCTCCAACCGTCATGTTCCCTTGCTTCAGGTCCTGGAACTATCTTTCCATCTCCCGTATCTCTGATGTTGGGAAGAACTTCCTGCGGAACAGCCTCTTGAAGGTGTCCCAGTCAAGCTGCTTGTCCTGGAGTCGGGCTTCATTTCGATACCAGGTGCTTGCCACATCTTGCAGCTGGAGTCCTACTGCTTCGGTCTTGAGGTCCTCTGGGAGTCGAGCGACGCTCAAGAGACGCTCCAGGCGGTCTAGCCATTCATCGGCGTAGATGATACCCTCGGTCCCTTTGAAAGGTCGAGGGCCCTGCTTTTTGAAACTCTCTATATCTCCGACCTTCATGTAATAATACGCCTCTAATCAAAAGAATAGCCTTAATTGTAACGCCCCTGTTCCGGAATACGGGAACGTACACGGCCAGCTACACCGTATAAGGTACGAATACGCTATACGGTGATGACGGTTGTCCAGTCTGGTTGGGTATCCTAGCATGCAATCAATCTATGGCCTAAATCCGATCTCATATCCACAGGTAAATCACAATGAAACAATATCAAGAGAGATAATCATATGAAAAACAGGAAATACTCATATAAAAATCTGGAATCTACAGTACAAAATAATAATGTAGACAAGTATACCTTCCCACAGTTTCTAGCATGGTCTGGAACTGAAGCACACCCTCCAAGTCAAGTCTGGAAGATCCACCGGGTCGGTCTCAGACAATCTGGAACAATCCAGGGTTGGTCAGGCCAACCGCAGCAAGTACCAGAAAGGAAGGCTCAAGGACGGGCGAAGAAAACCAGCAGGATAAAATAAGACCAGAATAACATCTAAAAACAGTAAATAAAGGTAAGGGATCGTGCGGTACCAACGCACGATAACAATCCACAAGTATAGTGAAGCTAACACAATCACAATCTCCCTAGCATCCACTAACACCTGCATTGCCAGCTGGAAGTCAATATCAGCTGGCTAGCAGGCAACAAGCCAAACAACACAGAAGGACAAGCAGCCACACAATGCCTACGGCTTGCTATTATTAGCTAACTAGGGTTATCACAGGCCTAATTACTAACAAGATGCAATGAGACTTCAAAGTCCAGCTCCTGCTTGCTACTACCCGAATGGCCCCAGCAAAAGAAAAAGATAGATATAGCAGGCACACTGCAGTAAGATACATGTGCCCTAAAGAAGTGCCACACTCGACGGAGGGCTGGGAATGCGCTCATCTCGACGGATAGCAACAAATCCCTAGTATATATATATAGATACATAAGGCCGGGGTCAGACAAGCAACAGGTCACTGGGAAGTCCCCATGAACTACATGATTAATCTAGTTATTAGCCTAGTCAATTTCATTATGGATCCCTGACCGTGGTACTCAGGGATCCATGTTCTAGACATGATACAAGACAATACTGGACTGGTGGCTTATACAAGCACAATCAAGAGAAATCAACCACGGTGTCAAGACGGGGTCATGCTGAGCAAGTCAGGACTGGCTGTCGCAACAGCAATCAAGAGTAAACATGCCATGTCGAGAGTACTAGTCAGGAGTGCGCCACCACGGGCCACTATCAAGAATCAAAAGTATCCATGCCAGGTTTACTGTCAAGTCCAGAGTGCTAGTCAGGAGTGCACCTCTACGGGCCACTAATCAAGAATCAAGACAGGTCCAGGTCATCGTGTAATACCAGGAACAAGGTCAAACCTATCAGTCACAAGAAGTCACATGTCCAAATCGTGACATGGATATCAAGTCGGTTACAAGATCAAAATTTCCACTATAATAGTCTCTCAAGTACACATGGGAACCTACAACTCAAATCATCAAGTCGGTCCATCCACCAGATCAATCTAGCAAGGGTCTCCCATCCATGATGGAGTGAATATCACGTCAATAAAGACAACCACCAAACACCAAGCTCATTCCCCTAACAATGCTAGGCCCTCTGACTCACAAGAATCCTCCAAGTCAATGATCACAAGCCACTAGAAAACAAGCCCCTCAACTACCAAGACACAGCAATCAAACCAGGTTCCCCAACTACCGGAATACACAAAGGTACCAGGTTTTGGGCGTTTGGGAAGTCGAGTAAAAATCATATAATAACACCCTCGATATTCTTCTCGTTCCATGAAATATTCGAAATCACCAAAATCCAAGAATCCACATAGATCCACCAAGTCAATATCCCGAGATCGTACTCTCCATAATACTCAATCCTCAGTCATATCCACAAGTCACAACTCCCAATACATAGGACAACTGCCAGCTCTATCTGACTAGACCAGGACACCCCCTAGGATGAAGGGTCAGGGGACAAGAGTCTGGTAATAAATATCGCCGGAAGTGGCAAGGATTACACGGACCGCTCTGGAGCAAATCTACAACCCTTAAACCAAACAAGGACCAGGATTGCAGACCGTCTCCCGAGTGGAACCGCTCTCCTTACGCTATCCGACGTACAAGACAGATCAGGAGCTAGGCGACTGATCTAGTCTGGAGTCTACCTAGCAAGCAATGGGATCAGGTATACCATACCAAGGTGAACAGGCACGAGCCCAGTCCAGCAAACCAAAGGAATGGTTCTGTCCAGTCCTTCGAACCAAATTCCCGATCGGAAATTTTGGAAGAATCCGGCAGAATCTCCTCTGTATTCTGGACAGGAGCTCCCAGCAAATTAAGGCTAAAATCCACTCGGCGCAACCCGTCACGGAATCGCAGACTGAGAACACTAGGTCTCAGCTACCAGCAGCACTACGATGCGTACTGGAAACAAATCGATAGCCGAGAACACTAAGCCCCGGCCTCCAGCAGCGCTACGAGGCGTACTGGGAAATCAATCGAACCCGAGACCACTAATGTCTCGGCCTCCAGCAGCACTACAATGCGTACTGGGCGCCAAGCCAACAAGCATAATAATAAAATAACCGCCTCGCAGGGCGCACCACAACACATGCCCATAAATCCCTAACCCAAGCACAATCACCGCCACAAGTAAAGTTAGCCAGAGCCGTTACCCGACCGCGAGTCGGACACGGGGCATACAGGGACAATCCATACATGTGAGTCGTGCTCGTGTCCTCGGAGGTGTGGATGACCCATCCGAGTTGCCCGATACGGTCTACCCCGGTATCGGACCAAGCTATTATAAGTTATCATCATGACAGTTCTACTACTAGGCTACACTAATCATGATTATAAAATTTACAAGTACAAATTAATTAAATGAAATAAAATCCAGGAGAGAGGGCAAGAGCCGTCGATGAGCAAGGGATACTTGCCTAGAGGGCTCGGCTAGGTAAGCAAGTCTTCGACAGTCGCGATCCAAGCTATCACGCCAATCGAGATCCTCAGAACACACAATAAACAATTATTAGAATTAAATAATAAAATAATAACAAAATTACGAAGAATGGCACGAGGCTATACCGTGTGGGTCCCGTAAGCAGTACAGGGATCGGGCACGGAAACCGAGGTACGCTGATCGATACGGACACGGAAACCGAGACGTGCACGTATATCGAGACGCGCACGAGAATCAAGAGAACACAAATATCGAGACGAACGAGAAACATAAATGTGCACGTAAATCAAGACGTACACGTAAATCGAGACGACCCAAGGTCCAAGGAGCACGTAAATCGATACGGCACACAAATTGATGTGTGCACGCAAATCGAAAAGGTGCAGAGTCCAATGCGGCACACAACCGAGGTGGCACGCAAATCGGTGCGTGCACGCAAACCGAGGCAACACAAGATATAATATGACACGCAAATCGATACGACACACAAATCGGTACGTGTACGTAAATCGAGGCGGTACGGGCCACGAGGTAGGCACAAAGGCCGAGACACGAAAATCGAGACGGTGCACAAATCGAGATGGCACGGTGCCCGAGGCAGCGCGGGGCTCGAGGCGTCCCGCTGCCCAAGGCAGTACGTGGATCGGGGTGCACGAAAACTGGGACAGCACACAAATCGAGGCACACATCCCGAGAAGCACGGGAAACGAGGGAACACGCAAGTCAAGCGTGCACGTGGCCCGAGGAGAGCGCGACTCCCAAGGCTGCACACTGCTCGAGCAGCGCGGGCCCAAGGGCGACCCGCCACTCGAGGCTGGCGCAGCCATCGAGGCTCGACGGCGACGATGGTCGCCAGGAAAAAGAAAAAAAGAGAAGGCGGAGGAGCTCACCGGGGCTGGCCATGTCGCGGCGGCTCCAGCGGAGGGAGGACAGCAGCAGGAGGAGCTCCAGCCTGCGATGGAGGAGCTGGTCGCGACGAAGCTGGCCGGGCGGAGGCCATGGGGGCCCAGCCAGGCGGAGGGGGTGGCTCGCGGCGGCGATCCGTACCACGACGAGAGCAGGAAGGAGAAGGGGGAGATGGAGACGATGGTGGCGCTGGTGGTTGCGGATGACGGGAAGTGGCCGGAGGGGCTGGCCGCGGCGGAGGCGGGCGCCGGGAACAGCGGGAGAGGGAGAGATGGAAGTGGTGATGGGAGCAGTAGTGGTGGCGGTGGCGGTCGCCGGAGGCCATGGGGGCAGTGGTCGTCGTGGCGGCCGGCGGTGGCCGCGGCGAAGATGGTGGTGGCGGTGGTGGTGAGGAAGAGAGAGAGTTGAGCGGGAGAGAGAGAGTGGTAGAGAAAGGGGGGAGAGGCTGATCTTCCAACACAGGAAAGAGAGAGAGAGAGAGAGAGAGAGATGAGGAGAGAGAGAGAGAGAGAGAGTTAAGAGAGAGGGAAAGTGATGGGATGGATTAGGTAATGTGAGGGGTAGGGTTAGGTAATGTGAGTATAATTTAATAATAATAATAATAATAATAATAATAAAATGGTAATAACAATAGTGGCAAGAATAATAATGTGAATAAAATTCACCCTCAAGAAAATATCAATAAAATTTTAACAATACCCAAATTTAAATTTTCCAAAAATACAAAATACAGTCAGATAACTATTTCAAAAATAGGGATTTGACATTAATGATATATAACTTATCTCCTGAATTTATGTTTACCTTAGCAGGTCGTGGCTCCAATGAAGTTGTTGCTCCTCTCTCGAGGGCAGCCATAGCCACATTGTGGGCATTCTCCATGCCTTCTCTCATGATCGCGGTCTGCTCGCGATGGGCTTCAGCTTGGGCTGCGGTTTGTTCCCGATGAGCTTTTGCTTGGGCTCTCTGTGCTTCAAGCACTCCTCGTAGCATGCCCACTAGATCGGTGGGATCCACGGGCACTGGTGGGGCAGCTAGTGCGGGCACTACCGCAGGGGACTGCGGCTTAGTCCGAGGAAGCACCGGTTCTGCCGTTTGCGCTGTAGTAGCGTAAACGGGACGGGGTGCTGGTGCAGCATGGGGACGGTCAGTCAGCTGCAAGGGAGGTGAGTCCCGGCGTGCTTGAGATGGTGGGGTGTGATTGGTAGATGACACCTCATCTTCAGCATGGCCGGAACGGGTAGTCTTCCTTTTAGCCATACTCTGGAAGGTTTAGGATGCAAACATAAGCAAGGTATCCTACCAGTTTATAATCAAACAAAAATATTTATATATATAATTCGGACCTATGTTGTGACAAATCAATGTTGTTTCTAGGTATGTTTTCCTAAGTTGTTGTTTCATGACCTGCATGGGCCACCACTAAAAATATGTCACGACCAGATCCTAAATAATTGGGTCGAACCGGATCATGCCCAGCCTGCACCGTTGTGAGACGGCGGCAGTAAGCTATTCCATTAGCAGGTAATCACAACAACATCTATATAATTGTCACAACTGAATATTCGAGAATTTAAAACTTTATTCAACATTTGAATAAATACAACTGGAAAGTAAAAGAACTGAAATAAATGCTGAATTTAAATTAACAAAATTCTAAAACAACAAATCTGGAAACAGAAAATAGAGGAGAAGGCCTGGTCGTGGGGGAGGCGGGTCGGAAAGGGGCCGGCCGGACGTAGGGCACGGTGGGTCGGAAAGGGGCCGGCCGGCTGGGGTTGCGCCGGTGCTCGCGCGGGAAGGCCCGGCGGAGGCCGGATGAGGACGGGGATGGCGCTGCCGGAGTCGAGGGCGCGGGCGTGGGGATCGGGAGCTAGGGCACGGTTGGGGGATGAGTTGAGAATGAGGTGTTTTGGTGCTTTTGTGATAGAGAGAGTTAGTTTAAGAAGGTGTGGTGAGTTTGTGGGTTTAATTAAGGGAAGGAGTGGGAGGAATGGTGGTGTTATAATCAGAGGGTGATTTAGAACGTGTAGAGTAGAGTTAGTGAAGTGGAGAAAATAGAGGAGAAGGCCTGGTCGTGGGGGAGGCCAGGCCATAGGGCTAATTCCTCTTTTTTTTTTTAATTATAATAATAATTAATAGAAATTAAATATATAATTAGAAATTAAAAAGGAAAAGAATGGGTTAGGAAACCGGGATCAGGGTTCGGACTCGGGGTCGGAGTCCGGACTCGGGTTCGGGGACAGGCCACAATCAAAATCAACGATAATTTTAAAAATAATAGTTTTTTTTTCCTAATTCCGACTATTAAATAATAATAATAATAATAATAATAATAATAATAATAATAATAATAATAAATATAATAATAACTATAACAATTAAACAAAATTACACTACAAACCAATAATTAAATAATTCTAAAACTCTGGGTTTCACAGGTCAACTCTAGTCAACTACACTAGTCAAACTAGGTCAACTAGGTCAAGCCTAACCCAAACAAGTCTCGCTAAGCCTAGCCAGCCTATTCTAGCAAGCACACATCAATCCCAAGGCTATACAAGCCAAACACAAGCCACACATCAAGGCACATTCACATTAGCTATTTATCATGGAATTCTTATATATCTATATGTATATAGGATTACATATATATATATACAACATGCATATATACAACATTATAAATAAAGAGAAAGTTAGAGAGAGAACTAGCATGTAAGGCTATGTGTGTGTGTAAACATGGGGGTGTACATGAAAGGGGTATCAAAACACTAGCTATAAGTTACAATACACATGGCATGCATGTCTAACTATAATATACATCTATATCTATGTATAGAAATAAGAGTTCAGTTTTTCTCTATGCATATATAACATGTATAGATAACTCTCTCTCTCTCTCTCTCTCTCTCTTTCTCTCTCTCTCTCTCTCTCTATATATATATATATATATATATATATATATATATATATATATATATATATATATATATATATATATATATATATATTAACAAACATATAGAGGAGGGTTAGATTTCATGGTAGAAGTGAACATAGTTCAAATGTGTGTGTGTGTGTGTCAAATAGGAAAACAGTTTCAGATTTTAGAGTGTCCTATGTGACATGGTTCACATATATGTGTGTGTAATATGGAAACAGTAGGTAGTAGTAGAGGAATTTTTGTATGTGTGATACATACATGTGTGTACACAATGTGACATAGGACAGTAGCTACAAGGGTGTGTGTTCAGTTGTTCTCAGGTTTTCAGGAGAGAAAGTGTGTCCTGTGTGTGTATGTAGTGAACATTTGTGTTAGTGACTGAAAAATAGTGTGCAATTACAGTGTTTAAGTTCCCAGTTTTTAGTGTGTGTGTAGCATATATGTGTGTACATGACAGTAGCTTATAGGTTCTCAGTTTTGAATCCCGGGTCAGTCCATGTGTGTGTGTGTGAGGATATTGGGCTAGAGTGTATGTGTAGATTAATGTGTGTGAACAATTTTGTGTGTGATACATGAATGTAGTGTTGTGTGTGTGTGAATACTAACATATGTGTGTGTGTGGTAAATGAATATAGGTAGCAATGGTGGAATGTGTTCAGGAAACAGTAGGTAGGCTAGAGTGTTCTCAGGATTCAGTAGAGGATATGTGTCAATAGCAATGAGAATGTGACAAAATCAGTGTATCAATGTTTCAGGATTGTGTGATAGCAGTGAAATCTCAGGAAACTGCTCTCAGGAATTCCAGTTTCAGTCCAAATCCAAATTCGTAAACCCAAACACCTAGTTAACATGAAACCTACCATGTACATAATCTCATGCATATGTAGATGAATCTCTCATTGCAATTTAATCAGGGAAATCAGTTTGAAATTACATTTAGATTCAGAAATCAATAAACAGTGAGCAATGTATCAGTAAATTGGGGAAAACCCAATTTGAAACCAAAATTACCATTATTATCCAAAACTAATGGTTGGTAAACCATGGGCTACATGTGTACGTGTCCAACAGTGTGTGTCGTGTCCCCAAAGTGGGACACGACGTGTCAAAAAATACAAAATATAGCATATCAAGGAATGCATCAGACAGCCTCGTGCAGCGAGGACACGGCCTCGTGCATGCGACACAGGGCACGACACGACTCGTGCTCGTGCCCACGTGTTCGCCCCATATAGGGCTACACTCGTGTCTCCCTGCACTGTGTCCCCGAGTCCCCGTGTTGTGTCAAAACGTGCATATTAGGGCCAAAAATCCGCTGAAGCAGTGCAATGCAAAATTAGTGCAGTCGCGATTCCTCTCCCGACACGACACGATATGCGACGAGGTTTTAGGGGAGTCGTGTCAGACACTGCCCCCACCTCTGTGTCAAGTATCGTGTCCTATTGTGTCGTGTATAATGCACACGACACATCGGGCAGCAGGGCACGTGTGCGATGTCTCGTGCAACGTGTTCCCGTGTCCAAACTGACATGATTCGTGTCAGAAACCAAATCAACAAGACACAAAATCAAAGTATATACATAGCACTACAAATTTGTTAAAATAGTTTTCAAAATTATAAGTTTTCAGTCCTTTCAAGCATTTCATCAAACACATGCACTCTAACACTGATATGTGTCCGATACGGACACGAAACCACATACAAATGACACCAAACCTTCACTACAGCTAGGGGACACCTAGATCTAGGCTACCATGCAAGAAAAATAGAAATTAAATGGAATTATAAGGGTTTACCTATAGGTTGCAAAGTTCAAGAAAAAGCCTCAAATCAAACGGTTTTCGTTGCTAGCCAAATCCTCCAAATTGCACAAAAACTGAAATTACTCCTCAAGAACAGCAAATAGAGGTTGATTAGAATCATATGCAAAAAATTGGGTCAAAAAGGTTTAAAAATAGATTTAATAGGAATTTTGGAAAGTGGGGATTTACCTTTCCTTTCAAGAACTTGGTTGAGCACAAAAGAGGCAAGAACAAGTGGAATTGATATTAAATAGGGGGAAACCGATGGTGGCCGGCCATGTGTGGGCTTAGCTAGGGTTAGGGTTTCTAGTTATAGGCCATGGGCTTAATTACATAAGTCATGAAATCAAATCACAAATCATTGCACCTATTATTAATCCTCATATTTAAAACTAGATTCTAGTGACTAAAAATAGGTTTGACTTAAGCTACTCTATGGTCACACCATTGCCTACTAAGTAACCATAGTTAGGGTTAGCTTCTAGGCCAGTCTACAAGGTCTCAATTAGTCAAAGTCAAAGATATCAAACACCAATTCAATAAATTAAAATAAATTCAAAAATTCACCAAATGACCAAAATAGCCTCAAGCTAAAATGTGGTAGTGACACGTGGTTGTGTCCATGTGTTGCCCACACATAGGGCTACACTCTCGATACGACACTTCGTGTCCATGGTGTATCTACGCTCTGTACGACACGCGTATCAGAGCCTAGACACGGCTTCTGCACAGTGTTCATAAAATCAGTGCACTCACAAATACGATGCCGACACGATGCGACTCAACACGCCACTTGGGGGCTGACGTGTGAGTCACTGCCCCAAGACACTCACCAAGTGCCACGTGTCCAAGTGACACAGACACAGAGAACTCGCTGTCGGGTAGCAGAACACTGCTCGCATTGTCTGTGCGGCGTGTCCAGCCCCTCAGTCGACACGACACAGACACAAAAATTAGTTCAGTCAAACACGAAATCAAACCACACCTATAGGGCTATAAATCAGTTCAAATACATTTTGAAAATAACTGTAAAAATTCCATTGTGGCATTTCATCGAACACCTAAAAGCCTACACTGATACATGTCCGATACGGACACCAAATCAAAAAGAATTTTTACCAAAATTTTTCTATAGCTAGGGGACACCTAGATGGATGCATCTATGGAATTAAATCAGGATTTTAAGGTGATTTGTAAGGATTACCTATAGAGAGCCAATCTCCAAGAAAAAGCCCCAAATAGTGAAGTCTCATTCCTCAAGCAATGTCCCAATGAGCTCCCCTCCTTGCAAGCTAGCCTCCTTCTTCTTCTAGTCCAGATTTCGATTCAAATGCAAAATATTGGGATCAATTTAGTGGAGGAATGATGAAAGGGGGAAGAAATTAGGGTTTCCTAAAGGAGAATTTCTAAAAGAGGCAAGTGGTTATGAAGAGACATTATATAGGCTAAAATTAGGTTTAATTTGGGCTATGGTGGCCGGCCATGTAGGGGATTAGGGTTAGGGTTTCATGTAAATGGGCTTTGAGCCTAGTTCATAAGCTAGCTAGCTCAACATATTAGCTATAAGTCCAATTACAAACTCTCCCAATCCTCTCATGAACCCTAGCCACACTCAAGTCAACCAAGACCAACTTAAGTCACATTAGGGTCCCACACCATGCTAACTAAGTTACTAAAGTCAAACTCTAGGCTAGTCTCTAAAGTCACAACTAGTAAAAGTCAAAAATTATAATATCAATACAATAAATAATAAAATAATTCACAAAAACTAAAATGACCAAATTACCCTCAAGACTAAAATGTGGTAGTGACACATGATCCACCGAAGGTCGGGCGTTGGAGGGCGCATACGTCGAGCCGCCAGCTAAGGAGGGTGGCGCATGCCCATCTCCAAGCCGGGCTGATGGGGGCACATGGCCAGCCCCAAGACTAGAAGGGGTGGGCGCATAGCCGCGCCACCCTGAAGAGAGCGCACATCATCTCTTGTCAGGCGTGGGCGCATGGGTTCCCGAGATCTCACCAACAGCGAGGATAGGGGGGAGATTCGAATTTGAATTTGACCCTAGCTAGCGGAAGATTCCCGATCCCGAGGCGGCACGAGAGGAGACTACCCGACCATGCGGGCTGATCAGGAAGGGGATATCGCGACTGGGCGAGGAGGTGGGCGGCCACTGGAGGGGTGGAGCGAGTCCCGGGGGGGCTGTTGCTCCGTAAAAACCGTCAGCGACGGCCGTCTCGCCGATCGGAGTGGAGCCCTCGACAATGGCTAGGGCAGTGGGAGGCGGCCAGCGGAGCCTCGGGGCCACCGCGGCGGAGGCGAGCGGCCATCAGAGTTTCGGGGCCAACGCAGTGGCGGCTTTTCCAACGAGGGATAGCTGAGCATTCGTCCAAGCGAGGGGTGCATGCCGGTCCGTCGACGGGGGGCGGGCCTCCGGCTGAGCACGTGGGAGGCATCGGGGGAGGTAGGGGTGACGGGTGCGGAGGTTCACCGAGGCCGGCCGGCGCTGGCGGCTCCGTCGGACGGGAGGGGGGATACGGGGAATACGAAGGGGGGAGCACTCGGCAGGGGCTCATGCGGGGAACTTTTTATATTTTATAATATATATATATATATATATATATATATATATATATATATATATATATATATATATATATATATATATATGAAATAGCAGAAGGATAAGTAAGCAGTATGACAATAAATAAACAAGATCATATGAATATGTACAGGTGCCGGAAAAGGGATCATGGACATCATATGAGTACATGATCAATATCATGAGCATGATACATGTACAAGAACATGAAATCATAAGCAGTGTATAGGTACATGTACAATGACATGAACAATAATGCAAATAATCCTTCAATTATAGCCAATCATAAAGTATGACTTGATAACATTAATTAACTAGGGTTATCACAATCCTAATTACTAGCACATGCAATTATGATTCCAACGATCATACATATAACAGTCTATCCAAGCTATCCATGCCAATCATGGGTCAGGAATAAGTAGTCAGTACAGGGATGCAACACTTAACAGTGTGCTAGAAGTGTGCCCTTCACGTTGAAGAGCTCCAAATCCACAACTCGGGCCAGGATAACAAGACTGCATGCAACCTAGAAACCTCCCCCTAATACATCTATGTTATCAATTTAGTCATTATCCTGAATAATTCATTTAAGAATTCATGGTCGTGGCATCCGAGAATCCAACCTAGACATGAGATTTCTCCTTCGGGAAAATACAAGACATGACAGGGTTCTAACAATCACAATCAGGACACAAGACAAGAAAGTAGCCACGTGATACAATTAGAAAGCAAGAGTGCGCTACTACGAGTCACTGAAGGTAATCGGTATAGGAATCAAGAGTGCACTACGATTATCCACAACATGAATCAATACTAAACAGGTTATGACAATATCATACATGATATGGTAGTACAATAATGGGACATGGTACTTTAGTACGTGACAAACATGCAATCGGGTAAGAGGGATATCCTCATACATCGGGCACTGATACTGCCACATTCAATCAGTACAATCATGAAGTAAAAGATGAACATGCTTGAGCAATAAGGACACAAGCACAAACTATAAACGAATCGACAAAATCAAGAAAAATCATGAAAAATACAAACTTGGATATCAGAGCAATATACCGACAGTATAGTTTGTCAAGACAGCAAGTCCAATTTTTGTAAAACGGCATAGGCCTGTATCTGGTAGCATACCGGTCCAAGACAACAAGTTTTCAACACATCCAAAATGGTATGTTGTGGTATACCACAGTATGCAGTTCTTACTAAAACTTCACAATTTCAGTCGAATATCAAACTTTTTTTAAAACTGAAACAAACCCTGATTCCACCAACTTGAAATTAACAAGAAATAATACTAGAGATAAGTCACATATAATATACAAGACTAAGATCTATAAAGAAAACATGAGTATCACAATCGATACTAAGATCACAACACCGTATCTCATGGTACAATCTATAAATGAAGACCAAGCTAAAATCTTGGCCAAAATCCTCATAAAATTATAAGTGCAAGAAGGAAACTATCTACAATCATGAATTGAACAAAATGGAACAACATTATCCATGGAAAAACTCAAATACAAGAAAACCCAATTTGTTCAAGAGACTAGCAAGATACAATTGTCTAGGTAAGGCTCCAAGGCTACACTTCTACTCCACCAGCAAGAGGGATTCAGAAATCACACTCTTAGATCTCAAGACCAAGCTCCAAGCTTAAAGCTCAAATCTCAAGAGTGGAGAGGAAGTGAAGAGAGAAGAGAGAAGGAAAAAAAGAGAGAGAGAGAGAGAGAGAGAGAGAGAGAGAGAGAGAGAGAGAGAGAGAGGGTTATATATGAAAGGGGATTAATCGTGACCATCGAATGAGCCTAGTCAGCAATCCATGCCCCCTCCAATGATCTCAGTCGTTGGAAAAAACCAAGCGTATAATGGACGAAAGGATGGCTTGGTTAATAACTAATGAATGAATCACAAGCAGAAGGGCGCTATACCGACGGTGTACCGATCTAATTGTCAAGTTCTTATTTCAGGAAAAATTAGGGTTCCATTCTACGTACGGGTCCTAGCATGGGTCCATGGCAATGTCAATAGGTATTCTACAAGTCTCTGACAGTCTGGTGATGAATACAGTTGTCCCAAACACATGAAATTATTAAGTTGCATCAATCATTAGTTATTTTACTTGAAAATATGAGCATCACACGATACCAGTCGTACGATCCTCGAAACACAGGAAACTAGGAAAACTCCAGAAATAGGAAATCCATCAATATAGGAATCTAGAAATGATATAAAGGTAAGATACAAGAATTACGAAAGTCAAAAAATATAATATATAATACATGCATACGTATTCATATAAGAATACTGATACAGGAGGCGAGCCTTACAACTCTCCCTCTTAGCAAAACTTCGTCCATAGAATTTCAATAAGGTACTCAATCATGCCAAAAAAATCCAAGAAATTATGATATCAAAAACTAAGCAAAAAAAAAACTTAGACATTTAGGAAATTTATTGCAAGATACACAAAAAGGAAACTAAAATTAACATATAAGCTACAAAAATAATAATAATAAATCTAAAACACAAATTATAATGATAAGATATGGAGTACACAAATAAGTATACCTGTCACGATCCGCTCCCGAATAATCGGGTACGATCATGCTACGTACGACCTACGCTGGTGTGAACAATGGTAGTCAGCCGTCTAAACCTTAGGAATCATCAAAATAGAGAGTATCAATCTCTCATCATTGCTTTAATCGCGTAACCTGTCAACAATCACAGCATCCACTATTTCTTTTAATACATGTTCTTTTACAAAAGAACTCCGGAAACAAATTCGGTAAGTGATGAAGGGAACTCTATATAATCCTCAAGTTTTCATTAAATCAACAAAATCAGAAACTACACAATCTAGATCCTCTCAGAGAAAGTCTCTTGGCCCTGGATAGTCTCTGGAGTGGTCTCCAATATTGGATCCTCCTGCGGTCCATAGAGTATGCGATAGTTTATCTCATCATCACCTGTATATATCAACGTTCCAGTCAGGAAGGGAGAAAAATATAATGTAACTCAACCATACTCAATAACAAGATACAATAGTGCATAAAATAGCAAAGGCTAAATAACAAGTAAATTAGAGAATACCTAAAATTATGCACTAACTACGTGAAACATGTACAATAGAAGTCCATTAAGCATGTAGGGGCTATCGTGTATAAGACACATCGTAGTCGATACGCTAGTAGTCATGTAAGTATGAATAAGGCACATCGTAAACGATATGCTAGCAATCAAGCAAGTCATGGACTTGAGGCACATATAGTGCTAGCAGTCATGCAAATGTCCATAAGCCAAGGTAAACTACATGCTTCATGAATGTTAACCTCCCCCCCCCCCCCCCCCCCCCCCTTCCCCCCCCCCCTCCCCATCGACATAAAATACGAAAAACACGTCAAGTAAGAGATATAGTGCAAACATGCATGTAAAGCTGTTAAGTAAAGTTGGGGTACAAGTACTAGCCTTCTATTGGATGTTGGAAATGTCTCTAATCCACCTAAAATAATAGAAAAATAATTATTAGAATTCCTTTAGAAAATAATCCTAAATTATTCTAGTAACTAACTAATTATATTCTAAATATTCTTAACTAAGAGTCTAATAATAGCTAACTATTAATAATCAAGAATAGCTACTAGCAACTAATATCTAACATATTAGCAAAGGTAATATTAGTAAATAATAAAAATAATAAAAATATTTTTAATATTAGAAAATATTTTCTAGCAAGTAAAAATATTAGTAACTAAAATCCATAGAATATTAGCAAATAATATTTAGTAAAATATTAATATTATAATTAAATAACACAAAATATAGAAACCCTTTTTCCCTATTTCTAAATCTTTTTTTCTTTTCCTTTTCCTTCTCCTTTTCTCTTCTTTTGATTCAGCCTGCCCAGTCCTGTGGCATCGTCCTGCTGGGATGGTCTCCCTGCTCTTTTCTCCTTTTTTTTACTCTTTTTTTTTCTTTTTTTACTATAGCTCATGGCCCAAGAACCCAACCTAACAACTCTTACAAACCCCCTTACTCTTTACTCTCTCAAAACCCTCTCGAAGAGAAAAGAAAGAAAGAAAGAAACGATGAGAAAGAAGAAGAAACTGAAGAAAAAGAAGGAAGAAATAAGTAGGTGGAGGAGGAGGGCTCAATTGTTGTCTCGACAAGGTGATGTTGGCGCTCGGCTGCAGTGTTGGTGCAAGACTATAACGACCCAGTCCCAATATACGTCGGACTAGGAAAGCGTATACATGCCAGCTACGTATTGACTAGACTCCAGTCCAGTTCGAATACGTATAAGTTGTAGAGTAACGATCAACTATTTATACTAAGCAATAATATCTCTAAGTCTCAATCCACAGTAATATAGAAAACAAAAATGAACAAGATATAATATAGTGTGCACCCCATGCTACATTTGTCCAAATAGACTCGAAAGAATAACTTGAGTCTACAAATACTAGGCTAACAAGCAGAATATAAATAAATAGAGATAAATACGTAACAGAAAGAGATATCTGAAACAGAAAAAAAAAGCAACCATCATAATCAGCAACCAACTCCACTCAATCGAATACCTAGAGAGATCACCAGGTCCTCAGGGGACATATCAAGGTACATACAACATGCCAATGTACAGAAAAAGAAATATGATCTAAGGGTATCTACTATATCCGGTCTACGTGATATACATATGAGAACATGTATTGGAATATCAGACTTTTCCACTGAGGCTCATAAGGTCTTCAGCAGGCTATTGCCTCAAGCATAGGGTCGTGGAACCAAGGGCAAACTAGAAAACAAATGTCAAGGTGCTGCTACAGAGACAATGACACACTAGAATAAAATATGCCAACTAGAAAAGAGTCTGATACTGCAGCCACATTCTTCCCACCCCATGTATAGAATCTAACAAGTCCAGTCAATCATAAACCATATAGAAACAAGAACAATAACCTCTCTATCAACTAATACGAAGTCATCACCATGAATAATTACGTAACCTCACAACATGAATGTATCGGTGTCCTGTGGTCATTCGTGTCAATGAACATGTCATAATACACGTACTGCCTAGTGTCAATACTCGGTGTCAATATTATGACATCAACACCCATCTTCGAAATGGATACTGACTATTAACAATCCTATGTCATGCTAGTGCTAACAAAATAAACAAAAAAAATGAAGGAAATAATTTGTAACCAAGGCAAGGTTGTCACGACCCGCACCCCCTGTAAGGGTATGAGTACGTAACAGCGTCCAGCCTACGTCGCACTGTCGACGGTAGAACACTGTCCTAGGTCAATCATCTAACAATATATAAGGTACATATACAGTATATACACTCCAATTGGAGGTGACATAGCAATACAGTCTCAATCACATCTAAAGTGGAATACGATAAAGATAGATAGATATGAACAGAAGAAATCCACAGATGTACAATCGAGATAAAGACTAAGTGTCTATGATAACATCTCCACAAACATCCAAATGAAACAAATCCCAATATATATACAATAATGTATCAATGAGAAACACAAGTAAGAGTCTAAGCTATCTATACTAAGCATGGGTATCATCCTCAGCAGCTGCCTAAACCTCCCCAGGGGTCCATGTCGCGAGTGTCATCTAGGCAAGCTCCAATGTAAGGGGTGCAGGGTTCCTCTTCATTCTCTGTAAAATTTTCAACAGGTCCAGTCAGGACGGGAGCGAGCATAATACATCTCACGCAGATCATAATAGGTTAGAAAATATAGACATGCAAGAGAGTACGATACATGAATCTGAAAGAAAGTACATGATATAAACAGAGAGAGAACTGTAATAGAAATATCTACTATAAGTAGAGAGCTACCAGTGACTAGTGATTTAGAGTACAAGGTCGATATGTGAACGGCTTGATTTGCACATGACTATACTAAAGAGGCGTACATGGCTATACTACTTTAGAATTGTTCACATGACTATTTATACTTCTCCATACCCCCAATCAATACACAAGGATCCAGACAAGTTATGTTACGTACATGGTTTTCACATGAAGCCCATAAATGGGTGCACATGAAGTATACATGAGAGCTCATACATGAGTGCACATGAAGTTCACATGGGGGCCCATAAATGGGTGCACATAAAATTCACATGAAGGCTTATAAATGAGTGCACATGAAGTATAGGTTATACATGAGATTCATGAGAAACACGATCGATCATGAGAGTACATGAGAGTACACGAGCATGCATGAACGAGCATGAAGCACATGAGAAACATGAATAACATGAGAGCGAGGAATACATGATGTACACGAAACACATGACATGATGTATCCGATGCTCCCGAGGGGGATAACATCTCAACGTAGGGATCCATATAGTACCAATCCATGATAATATCGTGACAGCATCAAATAAGGTAAACTAGAGCAGGAATATAATTCTAAGCAAGTTATGAAATGATCAGAAAATGTACTCGCCTCGTATCTGAATGTCTGAAGTAAATGTACTGTCCGAGATGAGGTACCTGACTCCTATTTAGAGCAACACAAGTCAAGATGTATACAGGGAATAAATGTAATCTACTATGCATCTGCATGTTGTCTAGGTCAACTAGACTAGAGTCAACTCTTAGTCAACCATGGTCAACTTACACTAGTCAAACTAGGTCAACTAAACCATTCCAAGTCTAAACCTAGACTAACAAGTCATTCTAGTCAATATAGGCCTAACCAAGCCTACTAAACCTAAGCACACCAATACAAACAATGTCAGGGTATCACACACAAGTTTTATGTATAATATATAGACTAATGAAATAGACAAGGCTATAATATGCCTATCATTCACATCAACATCACAACTCACATATATGAAATACCAAGATATCTCTATAGGAAGCTCTATATAGTCACAAACTTATATACATATATATATATATATATATATATATATATATATATATATATATATATATATATATATATATATATATATATATATATATTTTTTTTTTTTTTTTTTTTACATATATATATATATATATATATATATATATATAGAGAGAGAGAGAGAGAGAGAGAATGGAAAGGCCACACAAGTGAGGGTGTGTGTGTGTGTCTAGTGACAGGGAAACAGTGCCAATTGAAAACAGTGGAGGATGAGTGTGTGTGGTGTCCATAGAGTACATGGTTGCATTCATTAAACCATTTATTCATGCATGCATTTCTATATCACATACACTTGTATATATACATAGAGGCATAATATTTAAAGAGATATAGAGGAAATGAAAGGAAAAAGGTAAATGGAAGGAAAGAACCAACTAAGGAAGGAAATGAAAAATGGGCAATAGGCCAACTGCCCAACTGAAATCAAAGGCAGCTATTCTCTGGTTTTACTCAAGTGTGCTAAATGAATTAAAGACCAATTTCTAATCTATTCTCAGTTTAAACAGGGAAGGGGTGTGTACTAGCAGTAAGAGTACCGAGTATTCAGGTGTTCAAGTGTTCAGGAGTTCAAGTGTTCAGGTGTACCATTAGTGCCTGTGTGTGTACATGATTCAGCTTCTCAGTTATTTTGTCTCAGATTTACAAAACCAGGTTTCAGATTTCATACTTGTGTGTGTGTGTGCCTACATGGTCAAGTTCTCAGGAATTTAGTGAAGGCAGTGGTGTGCGAACTGTTATGAGAACAGTGTAGTGACTGAGGCATGACAGTTAACATTGAGAACAAGTTTGCATTTCTTAATATACCAATTGACAGTGAATAGGAAATGAAATCAATTTGACATTTCAGTTGGATTAAGGAAAGGAAATCAACTCAGCTATTAAGAATCCTGGAATTACTAGTTGACAGTTCATAATAAACTCAAAATCGAATTAGTTAAAGGAAGAACAATTCTCAAGTTCATCAATTGTACAGTGCTCACAAATCAGTTTTGTGTGTGACACAAGAGAAGCAAGTACACAAACTATTCTCAGGTTCATTGATTTAACACATGACAGTTAACTAGATAAGCAAATCCACCATCACACCAATTTCGAATTCACATGAAAATAAACCAATACAAGTATAAGAATTATCATTCAACATTCCCAACACAAATTTGAATCAGTCATTGCTAATCATTCAATTGGCTTTAAGGGAAAGAATCGATGTCAATTGTAATGGAAAATCAAACTTAGGTTATTAAGAAATGAAATCGATCTGAGGAATAACCCCATCACATTTATTCATTATTAATCTAAACATCAAATCAGTTAAAGGAAATGAAATCAATACTTAGATTATAAGGAAAGGAATATATTGATAGTGGACTTGTAATGAACTAACAAGGAAAAGAAATCAATTCAATTAAGAACAATGGTATCATTCGAAATACATTCGAATCCCAACTCAACACCTAAATTCCCATTCCTTATCATAAAAGTCATTCTAATATGTAAATCGAATTAATCATGATCTAGCAAACATGTGGGATCAATTTACAGCTGAAAACATCAATTAAAATAGATTAAACACGATTAACATAGGAAAACTAAACATAAATGTCAGTGGTATCAGTCATATACAATATCGAAACCCAATGCCATGTCTAATATTCTCATTCCACATCCAACAATCCATTCTAATAAGTAAAACCAACTAACAGAGATTGTTAACCAAGTCTAGGATCTAATTTAGCAATTTAAATCATAATTTAAATAATAAAACTGGAATTTAATCACTGGTAAGTAGAATTGAACACAGCGTACCAGTCCCTCATGGGAAATTCAATTTTGAATAACAATAACATGTTAATATGCTAAATTACAAATTGGTAATTAACCTACTATATGTGCACGTGGCGTATACATAATATCGTGTCCATTACATGACACAAACGTGTCCATATATGCACGAACATAAGACTGCACAGGACACTGCACAGCTATTAACCCGTGCGCGTGTCCTAACTCACCCGACACAAAACCAATGGACACGAGACTTTGGGGGTGTCGTGTCAGACACTGCCCCTAGCTTCGTGTCCAATATCAAGTGTCCACGTGCTCTAGAATGGCCACACGGACACGCGGGTAGCAGGGCAGCCAACCGCGTACGCACGGGGGCGTGTCCACGGGTCCAGTACGACCCCGACACGACACGAGACGTGTTCAGAACATTAGAAACGTGTAAGCGACATTAAAACTTAATGATTTATTCAAAAACAATCAAAAAACATGAACGAAATGCCCACTGTGGTATTTCGTCGAACACCTTGGTATGCACATTGATACGTGTCCGATACGGACACATAAAGGACACGAAACCTAGCAAAACCTATACCAATAGTTAGAGGACACCTAGGGCTTCTTATCCATGCCTAGAAATCACAATTTGATGGAGGGAAATAGGAGTTACCTAGGTGTGTTCTTCTTCAAGAAAAGCTTCAAAATGGGGGATCCTTCTTGCTAGCCCCAAAGCTCCAAATTATCCTAAAATTTGAGAATGAACTCCATGAACAGTAGGGAAATAAAATTTAGATCACTATGGAAGAAGTTTGAATGAAAAAGAAATTATTTTGAAATAGGAAAGGGTTTCTAAAGGGACAAACCTTGTTCTTGCCAATGGAGAGAATGAACAAAAGAGGAAATATTTTTTGGGAGGGATTTTATAGGAGTAGCCCTAGTGGCCGGCCATGTATGTAGGGCTAGGATTTTGGGGTGATCAATGGCCACTAATCAATCTAGCTAAATCAATGGTCCTCAAACCTAGGTTTCATTCTAGCTAAGTTGTGACCTAGTTGTTCTATCTAGTCATGACTTAACCAAGGCTAATAATTCCTAACTAACACTAACCAACACTAACCATAGCTAGCTATGACTAATCTAGGTTAGGTCAAATCTAGGTTAGGGCTAAACACACTACAAGGCAATGAATTAAATCATATTTAAATCACACCATTACAATGACCATATTAAATTCCAATAAATACATATTAATTCAAGTAATTCAAAATGACCAAAATACCCTCAAGCTAAAAATGATAAATAAAATACCCTAATCACATGGCTAGGCTCTAGGGTAGACAGTCTCTACGGTTTCACTAGCAAAACACCAAAATCACAAGTCATAATTTTAAATAGTTTTTAAAATAATTAAAATCACCAAAAATCATATTATTATTTAAATATCATAATTAAATAAATTAAAACACAAAATTTCAAATTTATCCTCATTTTAGAAAACTGGGTGTTACAAGTCTACCCACCTTAGAAAATTTGGCCATCGAAATTAAAATGGTAGTAGTCCTTCTAGGTCAAACATCCCACAATCAAAGTCTCAAACATACCGTCAGATAATCATATGCGTCTGTCCAAAATTATGATACTCAGAATCTTCGTCGTACTAGTGAGCACGGATACGATAATCACAGAGTCCTCGATTAAGGCATATACCTCTAGAATCATGGTATTTAAAATTTTTGCATTGCCGCATGCTTTGCAGCGAAAACCTTAAATTCCTACACCCGAGAAATACGTCCTAAATCTGACTATATGTCCTCACTATGCCAGCTAAATACGACTATCGAAGATTCTAGATCCCATAACTGAGGTGACTTAGCCCATATGATTTATCTCAGAAGAAAATCAAACACAACACAAGAACAACAGAATAAAGTTGATCAATCAACCAGAAACAGAGGGAATCGAATTTTCAATACAGTTATAAGAGGCAATTACGGAAATGGAATCAAATAGAATGGAACCTGCAACCAGATCTCCAACGGCCTGAGCATCCTCGACTGTCCTGGCGAAAGCTCGCTCCTGCTGGCCTCCCCTGGCCTGCTGCTGATGCTGCATGTACCTCTGCTGCTGAGTCGGTAAGGGTAATCCCTTCTGCTGGCCTACCGGAGTCCTCGCTCCTGCTTCCTGAGCTGTCCGTTTAGGAAACTTGGGTCACTCTCTTAACGGGTGATATGATGCTCCGTAAAGTAGGCACTTGCCTATCCTCATTCGGTATTCGCCCCAATCGTGCCCTGGTTCCCTACAGGAAGGGCAACTGGTAATCTGCTGCTGTCTAGGGGTCTGTTGCGTCTGTAACGGTGGTCCCTTCGGCTGCTCTGTCGGAGCCCTAGCTCCTGCTCCTGGTGCTGCTCCCTGAACTACTCTGCCTATATTCTGGGAACACTCCCTCAACTGGTGGTCCGCTGCTCCATATAGTAGGCACCTGTCCAGTCTCTTTCTGTACTCACCCAATCCATGCCCCGGCTTCTTGCAGTAGGGACAACTGATTGTCTGCTGCCTGGGTGCCTGATACTGTCTGGGTTGCTGCTGTCCCTGCAGATGGCCCTGACCCTGGAACTGCTGCTGAACAGGCCTCTGTTGATACTGATGCTGAATCTGTACGTGAGACCTCTTAGCCTGACCTCTACTGCTGCTGACTCCATGAATGTCATGTCCCCTCTTGAACAACTGTTGCCGCTAAGTTTCTACTATCTGCTGGAAGAAGGAGAACAACCGCGCCACGTCCTCTGGTCCTGATGGCGACTGCTGCTGAAGAACGTTCGGGATGACAGAAGAAAGTCTCGGAGTAGGAAGAGGTGCACTCCCATAAACTGCAGATATCCCAGCCTGAGCTGGCATAACAGGAACTGCAGTCTCGAGGCCCTGCTGATCAGGATGAGGAGTGGTAGACCCCTCAGTGGTATCTTCCTGATCGAGACGATGAGATCGTGTCTCCATAACCATCCTGAAGACAGATCAAACAAGGAATCAATACTGAGATAGAAATGATAATTCAAGGGAGGACAGTTATTCAAGAAAGTATCTTCAACAGTAATTTAGATGGCAGGAATCCAGTTAAGAGTTTTTCCTAATGTGATTGAGTACCTCAAAAATAATCCTAATCCTACTGCAGGTTGTAGTGGTACTCTAGTTCGAATACCACTACACAAACTCAACCTGCATGGGCCACCACTAAAAACGTGTTACGACCCACACCCACTGTGAGGGTACGAGTACGTAACAGCGCCCAGCCTACGCCGCAGTATCGACGGTAGAACGCTGTCCTAGGTCAATCATCTAACAATATATAAGGTACCTGTACAATATATACACTCCGATTGGATGTGACATAGCAATACAGTCTCAATCACATCTAAAGTGGAATACGATAAAGATAGATAGATATGAACAGAAGAAATCGACAGAGGTACAATCCATATAAAGACTAAGTGTCTATGATAACATCTCCACAAACATCCAAATGAAACAACTCCCAATATATATACAATAAAGTATCAATGAGAAAGACAAGTAAGAGTCTAAGCTATCTATACTAAGCATGGATATCATCCTCAGCAGCTGCCTAAAACTCCCCAGGGGTCCAGGTCGCGAGTGTCATCTAGACAAGCTCCAAGGTAAGGGGTGCAGGGTTCCTCATCATCCTCTGTAAAATTTTCAACAGGTCCAGTCAGGACGGGAGCGAGCACAATACATCTCACGCAGATCATAACAGGTTAGAAAATATAGACATGTAAGAGAGTACGATACATGAATCTGAAAGAAAGTACATGATGTAAATAGAGAGAGAACTGTAATAGAAATATATACTATAAGTAGAGAGCTACCAGTGACTAGTGATTTAGAGTACAAGGTCGACATGTGAACGGTTTAATTTGCACATGGCTATACTAAAGGGGCGTACATGGCTATACTACTTTGGGATTGTTCACATGACTATTTATACTCCCCCATACCCCCAATCAATACACAAGGATCCAGACAAGTTATGTTACGTACATGGTTTTCACATGAAGCCCATAAATGGGTGCACATGAAGTATACATGAGAGCTCATATATGAGTGCACATGAAGTTCACATGGGGGCCCATAAATGGGTGCACATGAAATTTACATGTTGGCTCATAAATGAGTGCACATGAAGTATAGGTTATACATGAGATTCATGAGAAACATGACCGATCTTGAGAGCACATGAGAGTAAACGAGCATGCATGAACGAGCATGAAACACATGAGAAACATGAATAACATGATAGCGAGGAATATATGATGTACACGAAACACATGACATGATGTATCCGATGCTCCCGAGGGGGATAACATCTCAATGTAGGGATCCATATAGTACCAATCCGTGATAATATCGTAACAACATCAAGTAAGGTAAACTAGAGCAGGAATATAATTCTAAGCAAGTTATGAAATGATCAGAGAATGTACTCGCCTCGTATCTGAATGTCTGAAGTAAATGTACCGTCCGAGATGAGGTACCTGACTCCTATTTAGAGCAACACAAGTCAAGATGTATACAGGGAATGATAAATGTAATCTACTATGCATCTGCATGCTGTCTAGGTCAACTAGACTAGAGTCAACTCTTAGTCAACCATGGTCAACTTACACTAGTCAAACTTGGTCAACTAAACCATTCCAAGTCTAAACCTAGACTAACAAGTCATTCTAGTCAATATAGGCCTAACCAAGCCTACTAAACCTAAGCACACCAATACAAACAATGTCAGGGTATCACACACAAGTTTTATGTATAATATATAGACTAATGAAATATACAAGGCTATAATATGCCTATCATTCACATCAACATCACAACTCACATATATGAAATACCAAGACATCTCTATAGAAAGCTCTATATAGGCACAAACTTATATACATACATATATATATTTAGAGAATGGAAAGGCCACACAAGTGAGGGTGTGTGTGTGTCTAGTGACAGGAAAACAGTGTCAATTGAAAACAGTGGAGGATGAGTGTGTGTGGTGTCCATAGAGTACATGGTTGCATTCATTAAACCATTTATTCATGCATGCATTTCTATATCACATACACTTGTATATATACATAGAGGCATAATATTTAAAGAGATATAGAGGGAATGAAAGGAAAAAGGTAAATAGAAGGAAAGAACCAACTGAGGAAGGAAATGAAAAATTGGCAATAGGCCAACTGCCCAACTGAAATCAAAGACAGCTATTCTCTGGTTTTACTCAAGTGTGCTAAATGAATTAAAGACCAATTTCTAATCTATTCTCAGATTTAAACAGGGAAGGGGTGTGTACTAGCAGTAAGAGTGAGTGTTCAGGTGTTCAAGTGTTCAGGAGTTCAAGTGTTCAGGTGTACCATTAGTGCCTGTGTGTGTACAAGATTCAGCTTCTCAGTTATTTTGTCTCGGATTTACAAAACCAGGTTTCATATTTCATACTTGTGTGTGTGTGTGCCTACATGGTCAAGTTCTCAGGAATTTAGTGAAGGCAGTGGTGTGTGAACTGTTATGAGAACAGTGTAGTGACTGAGGCATGACAGTTAACATTGAGAACAAGTTTGCATTTCTTAATATACCAATTGACAGTGAATAGAAAATGAAATCAATTTGACATTTCAATTGGATTAAGGAAAGGAAATCAACTCAGCTATTAAGAATCCTGGAATTACTAGTTGACAGTTCATAATAAACTCAAAATCGAATTAGTTAAAGGAAGAACCATTCTCAAGTTCATCAACTGTACAGTGCTCACAAATCAGTTTTGTGTGTGACACAAGAGAAGCAAGTACACAAACTGTTCTCAGGTTCATTGATTTAACACATGACAGTTAACTAGATAAGCAAATCCACCATCACACCAATTTCGAATTCACATGAAAACAAACCAATACAAGTATAAGAATTATCATTCAACATTCCCAACACAAATTTGAATCAGTCATTGCTAATCATTCAATTGGCTTTAAGGGAAAGAATCAATGTCAATTGTAATGGGAAATCAGACTCAGTTTATTAAGAAATGAAATCGATCTCATGAATAACCCCATCACATTTATTCATTATTAATCTAAACTTCAAATCAGTTAAAGGAAATGAAATCAATACTTAGATTATAAGGAAATGAATATATTGACAGTGGACTTGTAATGAACTAACAAGGAAAAGAAATCAATTCAATTAAGAACAATGGTATCATTCAAAATACATTCGAATCCCAACTCAACATCTAAATTCCCATTCCTTATCATAAAACTCATTCTAATATGTAAATCGAATTAATCATGATCTAGCAAACATGTGGGATCAATTTACAGCTGCAAACATCAATTAAAATAGATTAAATACGATTAACATAGGAAAACTGAACATAAGTGTCAGTGGTATCAGTCATATACAATATCGAAACCCAATGCCATGTCTAATATTCTCATTCTATATCCAACAATCCATTCTAATAAGTAAAACCAACTAACAGAGATTGTTAACCAAGTCTAGGATCTAATTTAGCAATTTAAATCATAATTTAAACAATAAAACTGGAATTTAATCACTGGTAAATAGAACTGAACACAACGTATCAGTCCCTCATGGGAAATTCAATTTCGAATAACAATAACATGTTAATATGCTAAATTACAAATTGGTAACTAACCTACTATATGTGCACGTGGCGTATACATAATATCGTATCCATCACATGACACAAACGTGTCCAAATATGCACGAACACAAAATTGCACAAGATACTGCACAGCTATGAACCCGTGCGCATGTCCTAACTCACCCGACACAAAACCAATGGACACGAGACTTTGGGGGTGTCGTGTCAGACACTGCCCCTAGCTTCGTGTCCAATATCAAGTGTCTACGTGCTCTAGGATGGCCACACGGACACGAGGGTAGCAGGGCAGCCAACCGCATGCGCACGGGGGCGTGTCCACGGGTCCAGTACGACCCCGACACGAAACGAGACGTGTTCAGAGTAAGCGACATTAAAACTTAATGATCTATTCAAACACAATCAAAAAACATGAACGAAATGCCCACTGTGGCATTTCGTCGAACACCTTGGTATGCACACTGATACGTGTCCGATACGGATACATAAAGGACACGAAACCTAGCAAAACCTATACCAACAGTTAGAGGACACCTAGGGCTTCCTATCCATGCCTAGAAATCACAATTTGATGGAGGTAAATATGAGTTACCTAGGTGTGTTCTTCTTCAAGAAAAGCTTCAAAATGGGGGATCCTTCTTGCTAGCCCCAAAGCTCCAAATTGTCCCAAAATTTGAGAATGACCTCCATGAACAGTAGGGGAATGAAATTTAGATCACTATGGAAGAAGTTTGAATGAAAAAGGAATTATTTTGATTAAAATAGGAAAGGGTTTCTAAAGGGACAAATCTTGTTCTTGCCAATGGAGAGAATGAACAAAAGAGGCAATATTTTTGGGAGGAATTTTATAGGAGTAGCCCTAGTGGCCGGTTATGTATGTAGGGCTAGGGTTTTGGGGTGATCAATGGCCACTAATCAATCTAGCTAAATCAATGGTCCTCAAACCTAGGTTTCATTCTAGCCAAGTTGTGACCTAGTTGTTCTATCTAGTCATGACTTAACCAAGGCTAATAATTCCTAACTAACCCTAACCAACACTAACCATAGCTAGCTATGACTAATCTAGGTTAGGTCAAATCTAGGTTAGGGCTAAACACACTACAAGGCAATGAGTTAAATCATATTTAAATCACACCATTACAATGACCATATTAAATTCCAATAAATACATATTAATTCAAATAATTCAAAATGATCAAAATACCCTCAATCTAAAAATGATAAATGAAATATCCTAATCATATGGCTAGGCTCTAGTGTAGACAGTCTCTACGATTTCACTAGCAAAACACCAAAATCACAAGTCATGATTTTAAATAGTTTTTAAAATGATTAAAATCACCAAAAATCATATTTTTATTTAAATATAATAATTAAATAAATTAAAACACAAAATTTTAAATTTACCCTCATTTTAGAAAACTGGGTGTTACAAAGGTACACTTGCCTGCAACCTCTGTCTGTGTGTGCGTCTGATCAACTCCAATGTCCTCGCTACTTCCGCCAAGTCCAACTATAATAAATATTCTATTATTATTAACTCTCTCAAACGACTTATCATATATATATGGACTTTCCATATATGACCCATAATAATATCTATACACCAAACAAGTCATAATATCTATACTACACAATGTATCATATATAGTACCAAATCTTCCTACAAAGGTATTTTATTACTAACGTAAAATATTAATTTAAACTCTAGAAAAATATTTAGAATTATTTTATATCATTATTTATTATATTTTTTTGGTACAAAATCAAGTACACAAGTCCTAGGTTGATTCTACAACAATGTTCCTAGACTAGATATACGATATGAGTTCCGAAACAATAAATATTTAAAAATTATTCATTCTAAAAAATTACAAAAAATAGGTAAAATTACATATTTATCTTGAAAACATGCACAACAATTAATTTGGTAATGGTATACAAAGTTTCAAATCAATTGGACACGTAGAAACTCATGGATTTTGGTGTTTCGATATTATGGTAAAATGTTCGAATTTTCAATAAGTACCAAAAGAAACCAAAATGTTGTAAAATTATATGCATTGAAAAGCTTAGGAAGTCTAGTTTCTCACCAAAAATATATGGAAGGTCAAAGTGTCCCGTAAGTAGACAAAAATTGGCTCGCAACATATATGGTCTATTCTGGGCACCTTTTCGTAGAACGGATTCCCTGAATAAATTGTTTGGAACTGTGTGAGTGTCCAGTTGGGAATGAAAGTAGACACATATATATTTCCATTAGTTTTGGTTTCACAAAAAAATAAGATCGTGAAGTACACGAAACCCTAGATGCAATATAGCGTACATGTTAGAACGAATTCAGACTTGGAACCCAGCTTTGGGTGACTTCTAAACTCTGAACCTCTCCACGTATATGCCAAGGCTCCTCGGGGAGATGCTGGGTTGTTAGAGGGATGTTTTGGGGATGCATAAGAGGTGGTGATGGTGGAAAAGCTTTCGAGAAAGTGGAAGAAGTCTGCGGGAAGTTGGGGTACGCGCGGGTTGGGAGAGAAGAGGGGTGCTCATTTTTATATATTATATGTATAAAAATCGTATGAAAAAATAAGGAGGAAGGGATTTACGTGAAGGAGAGGGGTTTAGGAAGATTTAGGATTTGGTTTTATAGGATTTGGTGGAGATTTGATAGTTTAAATCAAAGGTGTATCTCAAAGAGATTTGATTGGGTCCAAATTTGAAAAGTTGTTTTAGAGTTGATTTAAAAATAAATTTAAATCAATATGGCTGCCATTATCATAAAAATTAGTTACAAAATTTGTCTAATAGGTTAGGGTACCCTAGAATCAGCTCCATATAGGCCTGTCAATGGTAAACCGAAAATTCGCATTCGATCTGCATTCGGACCAATAATATCCGAAATTTCGGTTACGGATACGGATGTCTTATCGGATATTTATCGGATATCGGATGCGGATACGAAAAGTATGATATTCGATCCGATAACATCCGACCCGAAAATAAAAATAACATAATAATAATATAGAAAATATATGTTAATCCACTAATCCTAAGTCCCAGCTTCAACTTAAAAGGCCCAAGCCCAACTCAGCAGCTAGCCTGCTTGTTTCAACTTTCAAGTTTTCAACGGTGGAGATGAGATCACAACCCTAAGTCCTAAGACTCTTAGACTTCTAACCCTAAAAGAAAGAGCCAGAGAGTCAAAGAGTCACCACCGCCACCAAAGCTCTCTCTTCTCTCTTCCTCTCTCTCTCGTGGCCTCGTCCTCTCTCTCTCGCGGCGGCGCGGCCTCGCCCTCTTTCTCTCTCTCTCATTCTTCAGTGCCATGTCCGGATCTTCATTTTAGGTATTATTTCTTCTTCGATTTACTAATTTCAAGTATTTTCCTATGAAATTCGTGCTTCACTATTTTTTTTAATATTTATGATTGATTACTTTCAAACTTCATTTTTCTTTCTTGGATGAAGCTAAGTTTTCTATTAAATCATTTTTTTGTGCAGTGCTCATTTGAACTTTGAAGGTTGATTTGATTTTGAAGGTTTCCCTTTCGGATCTTTATTTTAGGTATACTTTTCTTCTCCGATTAGTTATTCTCAGTAAATCTATGACCACTTAGTTTGATATATCAACTTTGGGGGAGTTTCCTTCTTTCCCTGTTGATGTAGTTTGTTCTTTAAGGTGGATTTTGGGTTCTATATCTTAGATTCCCCAAGTATATCAGAAATATTTAGAAAGAAAACTTTGACTATATTCTGCAAATTATAACAATCTCTGAATTCTCTAAACAAATTATACTACATACAATATATGGTTAATGACATATAAATTTGTCTGGAGCATATTCTTATTGGTTCGGATATTACCCGATATCCGTTAAAGTTATCGGTAACGGATACGGGAGCGAATAATCCCATCCGATCGGATATCGGATGGTTATCGGATATATTCGATAGCTATCGGTTCAGATGTGGTAATACCAACATCCGATCGATAAGCTACCGTTGATAGGCCTAGCTCCATGGGTCCCTAGTTGGACTAGTTTTGGGTTGGTAGAATTTTTGTGATCGATTTGAGTCCAATATGGCTATAGTTTCGACTTGTGTGCCACTTAAAATTAAATAGAACATGGGAACTCGATTGAACGGCACACCATTGGCATATGTGTAATAGGATCAAAATAGGTCAAAACCATATATTGGCTCGAAATGTTTGGATCGGGTTTAGGCCTCAAATCGAAATTAGAAAATACATCGAATTTATGGCAAGGGCTAAAATGATTATTTTGATCCCAAAGTTGTGCAAGAAATATGTAGTGCAAGGGAACATGTTTGAGTGGGACATGATATATCAAAATGAAGGTGGACTTGTCTAGAATACGAATATTGAACTTGCTTTGAGAAATTAATAATTGTTGTGCTTCAAAAATCAAAGCTACGGTAAAGTACTACTATAGTCATTATTGACTTTAAAATATAATTTAATATTTAATATCCATATAAAAATAATTAAGAATATTATCAATAAAATTAGGGGGCTTACAACCTACCCACCTTAGAAAATTTTGTCCTTGAAATTAAAATAACACTAATACGCAAAAATTTATAATGCAAGATTAAATAAGCTAAAACTTACCAGAATCCGCAAATAGATGGGGATATCGCTCCTGCATGGAATCTTCTCGCTCCCAAGTAGAAACTCCTGGAGAATGGTGCTTCCATGCAACCCGAACCAATCTAATCGTCTGTCCTCTAAGCGTCTTCTCGCTAGTATCCAGGATACCAACCGGCTAGTCCTCTTATGATTAACTAGGTCCCACGGTGATCTTAGAGTGCTCAACCACATGATTGCAATCAGTCACATACCTCCTCAGTTGTGAAATATTAAATACATCATACACTCCCTCTAAGCGGCCACGCTATGGGCGCGCCCCACTCTGGCAAGAAGTTCCCTGACGGCCACCGTCCTCCGGACGCGCCGTCGAGGCGATTCGTGCGTTTTGAACGACGTCCCGTCGTGACGCGCGCGAAAGGAAGTTCGTTTTGGCGCTCCGTCGCAGCGACTTCGCGCGCATTTTCCCGGAGATCCGACCGTTGGATCGGCGATTTCTTTGCTCCGTCGCAATCTCGATATATTCAACTTCATCCCTGTCAATTTTCGTCCGTTAATTTTATCGTTTGATACATGAAAACCGGCCACCAAGTTGACCGTTTAAATTGTATTAAATTTGGACAGTTTCGCGGAGCCAACTTCGTCAGCTTGTATCTCCTCCACCGCAGCTCCGTTTGGCGTGCTACTAGTTCCGGTGCGAAGCTGGTATAACCCTCTTGCTACCCCTTCAGTTTCGTTTCATTGTGAGCTTGTTTGATTGGTCGAATTCGACGCCAAAGTTGGTCGTCCGAATTCGTAATTTCCAACTTGTAAAATTCCATTTTTGAACACGGGATTCCAGATTTCATTTCTGACACCACCATTAGACTTGTGGCGTCGTTCTGGCATGTTTTCATATAAAATTTGTTAGATTTGGAGAACGTGGGCCCGGGCACATTTTTCGGTGCAAAGCGGGTCCCACTTTCTGGGTCAACGGGACTTTTTGACGCCGGCTCATCGGAATCCAATTCCGGATATACCGTTGAGTTCGTATCGTCATTCTGGACTCGTTGACATATAATTTGCTAGGTTTTGGTGGACATTGGGTCTGGCACGCATTTCGGTGCAAGTCGGATACCAATATCCGGGTCAACGGGTCATTTTGAGTTCGGCTCATCGGAATCCAATTCCGGAGATACCATTGAGTTCGTATCATCATTCTAGACTCGTTGACAGGTAGTTTGCTGAGTTTTGAGGACTTTGGCTTCGGCACGCATTTTCGTGCAAACCGGAATTCCAAGTTCTGGTCAACGGGCCAAAATGAGATCGGGTCAACGGAATCCAATTCTGGAGATACCGTTGGGTTCGTATCGACATTCTGGTTGCGTGGACATATAATTTGTTATATTTTATAGACTTGTTTTCTTGCACATTTTTCGGTGCAAAACGGCTCCGACACGGACACCGTTTTGATCCGAAATTACCTTTTTGCCCTTGTGTCCAAATTGGACCGTTGGGTAGGCTATCCTAGCTAATTTGACCTTTCTGGACACGTTGGCGATGTTCATTTCATCGTCCGACAGTATTTGTTGATAATTTTTCTAAGTTTAACCTTTTTATAATTAATTAATAATTAATTCATATAATGTTCGTATTTCGGGATTAGTACAACGAAACTGAGATCAGCCAATTCCAGTGATCTCACATCGCTGAAATTGACATGTTGGACACGTGGATCACTATAATAAGATTATCAATCTTACCGATAATCTTCTTATCTCGATTTGCGTGCCGTAAGTTTCGACGTACAAATAACGAAGTACACTTTATTTTAGACTAGAATTGACCCTGATTGACCTAAGTTGACCAGTTGACCCAGAGTCAACTGTAAGTCAACACTTGACCTAGTTTGACTAGATTATTGACCGGAGTCGACCTAGAGTTGTTTGACTTAGAAGAACCTAGAATAAAATAGATTATTGTGGATTCATTTATTACAACTTGAACACCTTGTAACCTGTGTTGCTTTAAATAGGACTCTGTGGCTTCAGTGGGACCCCTCTATACTTATCAGCTGTTCAGGTTATCGAGGCGAGTACATTCTCTGATCATTTCATATCCTGCTTAGAATTATTTCCTGCAGTAGATTACTTTACTTGTACTGTCACGTTGGTCACACGGATTGGTACTATATGGATCCCTTCTCGAGATGTTATCCTTAGGGAGCATCGGGTACTACATGTTCTGTGCGTTTCACTTACATGAAGTATCATATGCTTCATTGGTTCTTTGATCACTTACGACATATACTCTTATGATCGTAGAGTCTTCCTAGAATCCTTATCCCATTTATGGGACTACTATGTATCACCTTCGGGGTCTATCACCTTCGGGGGCTTATCACCTTCGGGGTCTACCACCTTCGGGGTCTGTTACATAGCATCATATAACATAACCTGGCTGGATCCTTGTGTATTGATTGGGGGTACGGGGGAGTAGAATTGGACATGTGAATAATACACCAGTAGTGTAGTATCAGAATCTTTTCCATAGTGTAGCATCAGAATCTCCTATGCCATTTACATGTTCATATTGTACTCTGATTCACTAGTCACTGCTAGTTCCCTATGTATAGTAGATATTTCTATTACAGTTCTCTCTCTGTTTACATACTGCATTCTTTCAGTACTTGTATCTTACTTTACTGCATGAATATATTTTCTAACCTGCGATGAACTGTTGAGATGTAATGTGCTCGTTCCAGTCCTGACTGGACCTGTTGATAAATTTTACAGATAGCCTGGAGGTGCCTGCTAGCCTAGAGGAGACACAGTAGGGGTTATTTAGGTAGTTATTTCATTTTGTCTGGAGTTGTATTTACTTTGTGGATTACTGTATCTGTATTGAGTTTTGAGATGTATTTCTGAGTTTATGTATCTTAGACACTTAGGCTTCTATCTCCTGTATCTCTTTTGGATTTCATGTTTTATCTATCTTTATCATGCTCTACCTTAGATGTGATTGAGTCTGTATCTGCTATGTCATCCCCATTCGGGGAGTATAAACTATTTAGTGTTATACTGTTAGATGCATTGAGACCTAGGACAGCGTTCTACCGCCGACACTGCGGCGTAGGCTGGGCGTTGTTACGTTCTCGTGCCCTAACGCTAGGGTGCGGGTCTTGACAGGATGGGGGTAATGCAAGACGATATATTACTTCTCCAACACGCTCTACATTATCGAAGGGTTACGAATCTAGAGGAAAGGCTTCTAACTTGGCGCTTGAGTCTTTATCTATAACTAACTACAGAGATAGAAAAATTCACACTTACTCCATAAACATCGTCAATCCTTAAACTCTATACTATATTCCTACAAGTCATATCACAAACTACTTTAGTATTTTATACTACTCTTATGAGTGCCCTAACCGTTCTCACCTATCTGCTAGGTAAAGGTCGAGGCTGAACTAGACAAATGCATAAACCTATTGGTCAAGCTTCTAGTCCTGGCCTTCTATAGGTCATTTCAAGGCTAGTCTTACCATATATAGAGATGGTCATCCTTTCTACTTAGATCTTCTTACTCTATCTAACACTCTTAGATTACAAATCATCCTGACACTTTTGTTAGATAATAACTTCTCTAGAGTTTGGTCGGAACATAAGCCGAGGAAGACGATCCTTCTTGAGAGGAATCGATCTTTCTTTTCTGATGTTTGGGTGCCATTGATAAAGAAGAAAGAAAGTTGAATACCTTGAGGTAGAAGATGAAGATGGTGGAGAGGATGACCGTAAGACTCCAAAAAGCTTGAAAAGGAGGAGGAGGAGCTTCTCTTGAGTTTTTAGAGGAGTTTCTCGGTTAAGGTGTGGAGAGGAAGTGAAGAGAATGGGGGTAATGCAAGACGATATATCACTTCTCCAACATGCTCTACATTACCGAAGGGTTACGAATCTAGAGGTAAGGCTTCTAACTTGGCGCTTGCGTATTTATCTATAACTAACTACAGAGATAGAAAAATGGGAAAATTTATGAAATGCCCAAAAAATGAAAAAGTTTTATGAAAAATCCACCGCGCAATAACATTTCATCGCGTGCCCAGAATTAGCAAAAAATATATAAAGAGGGTTCCGAATGACCTTTTTGTCCTTCTTTCTAATTTATTGAAAACACCCATGAAACTACTCTTAAAAAAATGTTTCGATACTTCATCTTCTTCCAGACGCTGCTCACTTTCGAATCTAGGTTTTTTCTTCAAAAATCTTCAAAAACTTGTCAGAAATTTTGAAAAGACCGAGACAAACGGCAAAAGTGCTAAAAGGAGGTCCAAACATCATTTTTTTGTGATTCTAAAATTTTGAAAGGCCGACAAATGGTAAAATCGTTTATCTCATGCTCCTCGAAGATATGCTCATTTTGCGACAAACCGAGCCTTGTTTCGACCTTCCAGTCAAAAGTTATGGCCCTCCAAAGTTTCAAATGACCATAAAATATAGGAGAATGACCATTCTCCGTGTTAGAACACGAAGAATGCTAATTTCGCATGAGGGTGGCCATTCTCCGTGTTAGTAACACGGAGAATGGCATTCTCCGTCTTAATTTACACGGAGAATGGCCATTCTCTGTGTTAGTAACATGGAGAATGGCATTCTCCGTCTTAATTTATACGAAGAATGCCATTCTCTGTGCTAAATTACACGAAGAATGGCATCCTCCGTCTTAATTTATACGGAGAATGGCCATCCTCCGTGCTAAATTACATGGAGAATGGTCATTCTCCTCTTAATTTATACGGAGAATGGTCATTCTCCGTGTAATTTAGCACGGAGAATGGTCATTCCAGTGTTAATATGCAGGAGAATGGTCATTCTCCGTGTTAGAAACACGGAAAATGCCATTCTTCGTATAATTTAGCATGAAGAATGGCCATTCTTCGTGTAAATTAAGATGGAGAATGCCATTCTCCGTATAATTTAGCACGAAGAATGGTCATTCCAGTGTTAATACGCAGGAGAATGGCCATTCTCCGTGTTAGAAACACGGAGAATTCTATTCTCCGTGTTAAATAATACGGTTCTCCGTGTTATTTAACACGGAGAATGGCATTCTCCGTGTTAATTTACACGAAGAATGGCCATTTCCAGTGTTAAAACGTAGGAGAAAGACCATTCTTCGTGTAATTTAGTACGGAGAATGGCATTCTCCGTGCTAAATTACACAGAGAATGGCCATTCTCCGTGTTAAATGACACGGAGAATGGTCATTCAAATGTTAAAACACAAGAGAATGGCCATTCTCCGTGTTAGAAACACGGAGAATGCCATTCTCCGTTTTAGTAGCACGGAGAATGCCTAATTTACACGGAGAATGACATTTTCCTTGTTAAAATGCAGGAGAATGACTATTCTTCGTGTTATATCGACGGAGAACAGTTGACAGAAACCTATTTTTTTATTTTTTATTTTGTTGAAAGAAATTTGACAAGAATAAAGATTCAAGAGTTTTCGTTCTTCTTTCAAAACGATGCTAACTCTTATGGAAAAGAAGAAGAAGATCTTCTCTCCATAATTGACCTAATTGTCGAAGAAGAAGAAGAAGAAGAAGAAGAAGTTGAGATAAGCGATGATCGGAGTTCGACTGGAAAAAAATACGGTAAACTACGAACGATCTTTGCGATCTCTGTTGAAGAATATTTGCGATCTCTGCTGAAGATGAGAGCAATGGAATTCAGATCTCCCATGAAGAAGAAAAAGAAGAAGAAGAAGAAGAAGAAGAAGACGAGAATCGCAATCCAAATCTGAGTTTGTGCGGAGGGGTAGTTATGGTATTAATTTTGTAAATACAGAGCATCTAAAGGGAATCTTGGAATACTTAATGTGGAAATATATAATTCTGGGCATCTCATAAAACCCATCCTGCGGGTGGGTTTTTCATAAAAACCAACCCCGAAATTGGGTTTCTCAGCAATTTCCAGTAGAAAAATTCACACTTACTCCATAAACATCGTCAATCCTTAAACTCTATACTATATTCCTGTAAGTCATAGCACAAACTACTTTAGTATTTTATACTACTCTTATGAGTACCCTAACCGTTCTCACCTATCTGCTAGGTAAAGATCGAGGCTGAACTAGACAAATGCAAAAACCTATTGGTCAACCTTCTAGTCCTGGCCTTCTATAGGTCATTTCAAGGCTAGTCTTACCATATATAGAGATGGTCGTCCTTTCTACTTAGATCTTCTTACTCTATCTAACACTCTTAGATTACAAATCATCCTGACACTTTTGTTAGATAATAACTTCTGTAGTACCTCTAATCTAGGTCCTATCTTAGGCAAAAGATAGCAGGATTTAGTCTAATAATTCTATGGTTGATTGTTGATGTTAGGCTTTATACTATACTACATTCTAACTTATTCCTTGAAGAAGTATCCATGAAATTCTACCCACCTTAGCTTCCTACCTAGTCCTGTAAAGCATAGATTTCGATATTCTTCAAATAAAAATTTATACAATAATGGTTCTACACAGGTTTAGGTCCAGGCTTAAGTACAAAGCTTACTAAGCCGTTATATTCATAACAAAAGCCTCTGGTTATATTTTCTAACATCTACCACAAGGAGGTCCTAATTTCATAGGGCACTATAACTAATACCAAAGTTTAATAGCCTAATCTTTCAAGTCGTATCTCTAGTATCCAGGATAAATTCTATCTTATTCTTTTAACAAATCTCTATGGATATGTAAAATCTCTAATCTATCATATCTGTATGATAGGTATAGGAATGTCTATCAATCGACTAAGAAGGATTTTCTACCAAACTAAAACTCCTATAAAATAGAATGCCACTATATTCTAGTTGGTCTTTCTAGTATAGTTGTTCTACCCTACTCGTACATACCTTAGATAATCATCCTCCTACGAAATATTTTACCAACATAGCTTCTATCCTACGATAAATTATAATCAAAGTTGCTACAACTAGTATGGTATTGATGGAACACCTTGTTCATCAATTGCATAAATATATCAAGTGCATTTGTCAATTTAAATGGCACCAACAATCTTTTATCTTTACCTGATGGTATCCGAATCTCAAGTCAATAAAATACCTTTGCTCCTGCTAGCTGGTCAAACCGGTCGATGGCGAACTATACTTCGAGTTACCAGAACAATCTTGGGCTTCAAACGATCAATCAATTTGAAGATGACGATCACCGACTCATTCTAAAGTATAAACTACCTATCAAGATTTCCTAAGAATAAGACTAGATAATCTTTAAAGTCATAATCTAACTTATACTACCTTGGTGGTCATATATCTTGATTCCAACTAGTTCACCCACTTCTGTGGCTTGGATTTTCTTCAAACGTCTCTCATAGCAATATGGTACTTTTTTATGCTAAAATGTGGTCTGCTATGTTCTAACCCTTCTATGCTTGTCTATTAGGTAATGAGCATGGTAATGCTAGACAATGCTTATATATTATACCTTGACAACCACTTATCTATCGACTAATCTTCTAGTCATAGTTGTTAATAGGTCATTTCAAGCTATTCCTCATATGTATATAGTAGTATATCTAGTCTAATACCGTCCTTGCCATTCTTCAAACAAATATTTCTAGATCGAAACCATGGCACAACCTATCATCACGCATCATTTTGATTCATTCCCTTGGTAAGAATCTCCCTAGTAAAGATCCTTCAAGTCACTGTTCGAGGTAACTTTGCATATGCATACCATCATATTTTCTATATCCTTCAATTAAATATTTTCTAAACCTTATTGCAACCTTAAAGTGTCTTTAAGGATTCTACCGTATCTTATCGAATCATTTTATCCATAACAAGACTTTCGAATTCTTTCAACTACAATCTTTCATTGGGGTGATCATATTCTATTTCGGAAAACCTTATCTAACTCTAAATTCTACCAGTCACTTCATTCATTGTGATTGAGAAACATAACTTGTCTTCCTTACTAATCCTCACTTAACTGTGCTATACCTCTAGCCCATCTCCAAATAACATCTCTATATCATAGGTGAATGATAGAATGGGTGTAGCCAATGTAGGACCGTTGAGTACCTCTGGAGGGGGTGAATAGAGTGAGTGTGAGTACAGCAGAAAACAATCACCAATTAAAAATTAAAAGCAGATAACTATGGCAGTGAATAAAGAGACAGTAAATAAATGTAGCAAAATATAGAAAGATCAAACTCAGTAACACAGCGATGTATACTGATATTCCTCTGAGAGGACTAATCCAGTCTCGAGTTGTCACGTCCCAGAACCAGAATACTGGAGAGCGGAGGCGAACATAGCCAGCTACGTATAATAAAATGGAATCCATCTCACCATACGGTCACGGCTGTCTAGATATACGAGGGTTTATCTACAAGCTATCAGTCTCTTAAGGTCATGAACAAGCCTATATGTCTCAATCTCAAGGAAGCAAGTAAAGTTACAAGATGTAAGATCACTAAATATACAATAGTAAGGCGTCCCAAACATTACATATTCAACTGATCATGGAGCTAGTCATTACAAAACGTGAAGACTAGCAAGAGTTTCGTCATACATGATCAACCCTAGGATCTGTCAATCATGTTACAGCTCGTAGGCAAACAATAAATAAAGGTGCAATCGAGCTAACACGTGTTCGTCGGCTAAACGCCTCAAAAGAATATTTTTACAATAGAGTGGAAGAGCCAAAATAAACCCACTCGTTGCCAGGATTCCGTCTAGTGGTCACCATCTGGCTGGAAAGTCGGTAGAACCTATGGAGCTGCTCCGGTATCTGGCCATACAAAACCAGCTGGATCAGATCCCAGAAAGAGCAAGTGCCACAATGGAGGCTTCACTTAGGAACTAAAACCAGCAATTAGCATGAGAATAATAATATATAATAAAAGACAGGATATATAGAAAAGCATGACATGATGATATACGATGAGATAACCATGAAACTATTCAGATAACCAGGTTACAACCCGTAAACCAAATAAGGACCGGGGTTGTAACACTTCATCTAAACGGAACTTGGTTTCCCACCATTTATCGGCAAGATAATAGAAAAAATCAGGTCATGTAACAATCTTGTACAGGATTAAGATAAGACTAGACTGATTAGACTCCATACAACAATTCACGTCCAAGCAATAAGTACGGCTTGATACTTTAACTAACTAGGGTTATCACAGGCCTAATTACTAGCAATATGTAATGAGATTGTTCCACAGCCACAAACCCTGCAGACCATCCAGGCTATCCGGACACAATTAGGGGTTAAATTCAAGTGGGTACATCATCCAGGAAACGCATGTACCCTTAGGTGACTTAGAGGGTGCAACACATGACAGTGTGCTAGAAATGTGCCCTACTCGACGGCAGGCTACAGATCCCAAGTGGAGCGCCCAGATAACGGAATTGCCTGTAGTTGGGAAATCTCTTCATGACTACTGTGTTAGTCTAGTTATTAGCCTTAGTCCTTTTAGTAGGTACCCCTGACCGTGGTACTCAGGGGTCCCATCCTAAACATGATGCAAGACAAGACTGGTTCATTTGTACAAGTACAATCGTCCACGGTGTCCAGGTCATTCATACTTGTCCTGTCATGTTAGCCGTCGCAACAGCATACAAGGTATATTATGTCAGGTTACTTGTCAGGAGTGCGCCACGACGGGCCACTATCATGTCATGTCATGTCACTTGTCAGGTTTACAAGTCAGGTTTACTTATCAAGATTACTTATCATGTCGAGAGTGCGTCACGACGGACCACCATCAAGAATTATCTTGTCAAGTTACTTGTCAAGAGTGCACCGCGACGGATCACTATCGTGTCATGTTACTTGTGCAAGATAACATAGTACAAGCATTCTATTAAGGGACCCAAGTTATACTGAGAGTTATAAGACATGAGCAAAATACTAACAATTAAATCATAAAGTACAAGTCTATGGAAGAGACATGCGTCTCAGACATATGCGGTCAAGAGGAAGGGACACATGCGGCATATGCGGCTCAGGAAGGACGGGCATATGCGGCTCAAGAAGACAGTTAATGCGGCTGAGTCCTTTGCGGTCTCATGCGGCTGGGGGAAGTCCATGCGGCTGGAAGGAAGTCCAGGGCGCTTGCGGCTCAAGAAGGACAGGCATATGCAGCTCAGGATCACTGGGTCCCATGCGGCCAATAAAGGGGAGCGCATGCGGCTCAGGAAAGGGAAGGGCCTCATGCGGCTGGAAATGACTGGGGGCATATGCGGTCAAAAGTAAATGGGTCTCATGCGGCTGGAAGGTCTCGGGTCCTTATGCGTCTGAGAATGGATGGGACATATGAGGCTGGGTTTCATGCGGCCGGAGAATCACTGGCCTTATGCGGCCAGGGAAGAATTGGGTCATATGCGGCTGAATGAAAATAATTCCATACGGCTGGAAGAAAATCTATGCGGCCAAGAAGATAACTTGTCGCATAAAAGACTATGCGGCTAAGTTCATGCAACAAAGAATCATGCGGCAGGAAACTGTTCTTCTTCTCTATTATTCCGAGAAGAAGAACCATGCAAGCCATGGCTTCCAAGCTTCATAAAATCTTCATCCAGAGTCTAAATCCGAACTTCCATAGGTCAAAATGGGGCAGAATAAAATTCTCTACAACATGGAACCATCAGAACTTGATAATAACGAGATTAAATAGGTAAAAATCCAAGAAATCCGAAAATGAAATAAACTTAGATCTACAAGCAATGAGCCATGGAAAGTAAAAATGCTAAGTACTAAAGTGTTTTAGAATCTTGAGAGGAAGAAAATGGAACAATAAAACTTGAGTTCCTCCATAAAGCAAGCCGCAATTGCCTAAACTCTCCTGGTAGGTAGAGAGAATTAATGGTGGAAGAAGAAGAAGTGAATGGGGAGAGAGAAAAGGGGATGGGTTAAATGGTGATGGTGGTGGTAGGTAGGGGTTCATGCTAACCCAAACCCAATCGGACCCAACCAAACAAAACTAAGCCAAGCCAAGCCACACCAGGATGAGCCCAAAATAAGCTAAACCAGGATCAAGACAAGCATGACAAGTCTAACTACAGGACGGGATTCTGTACACGTATACAAAATACGTAATACGAACCACGGGCATTACAACTCTACCCACCTTAAAAGAATTCCATCCTCGGAATTTATTTAAGAGGCTAGAGAGATAAGAACAAGCTATACTAAGCAATCAATCAAATAATCAATCATGCAAGCAAGGAATTGAAGGCATGAGGAAGAGGGAAGACATCCTGCTAGGAACCTCTCTGCCGATTCTGAATCTGAGCTTGAACCTGGGCATACTGCTGGGGTCTCTGCTGCTGGAATACTTGGGTCTGAGGCGGCAATAGCCTCGGAGGCTGGTACTGCTACTGTACTGGGGCTGGGGCTGGTCCCCTAACCGAGGGACTAGTCTGGGCCGATGAGGAAGGACCGGCTCTATTCGGACATGACCCTATCTTATTATCTGGTGCCCCACAAGCCAAGCACAATCCATGTGCTCTGTGATACTCCGAAACAATGTGTCTTGGCTTTCCACAATGAGTGCAGCCTATTGTGGAAGACTGCTTCTGCTTCTGTTGCTGAGGGAACGTCGAAGTCGAATGCTGAACCGACGTAACCAAATCCGCCCTTTGGGGAACTCCAATAGTCAAAGCCCTAGCTGCCGGGGCTGGTGCTGAAGACTGGGTCATCTGGCCGTGAGATCGCTTTCGACATTCGGTCATGTCCACTATCCTCTGGGAGGTATACTCATGCCTCCTAGCTGCTCTCAACACTGCATCGAAAGTCTGATGCTCAAACTGCTCCACTGCCAGCAAAATCTCGAGATGGAGCCCCTGTTGGAACTGCTGGCTCTATTGAACTCGGTCGCTACCAAGGTGGGAGCAAACCGAGTAAGCCTGGAAAACTCGGCCGCATATCCGTCGACCGTCCTGTCCATCTGCTTCAAATTGGCGAACCTGGTCTGTAGATCGTACCGAGCTACAGCATCGAAGTACTTGGTCTAGAATCTCTCTCTGAATACTGCCCAGGCAATAGGCGCCACTAATCCCACGGCCTGCGACTACTACCAAAATAAGTCATATCAGCGACGTTTAATCAAAACGTCGCTAAAATTGTGCAACTTAGCGACGTAAAAAGTTTACGTCGCAATACGTCACTATTAGCAACTATCAGCGACATATTGCGACTACATTTTGTATAACAAAAAATTTCGTCGTAGAAAATCGGTGGACGTCGCTATGATTTTATTATCAGCGACGATTAGCGACGTCAATGTAAGACATCGCTAAATTTTTAGAATATAGCAACATTTAGCGACGTCTTACTCTGACGTCGCTAATTTATTTCTAATATACAGATCTAGTTTTCCTTTCCCCCTATTCTCACTCAAAAATTTCCCAAAAATATTTCATTCCCCCCACAAGTCGACGACCCCCTGTGTTACTTCGCCGCCCCCTCCTCCTCCTCCACCGCTCCTCCGCCTCCACCGAGCTCCTCCTCCTACTCCTACTTTTCCGACCACTCGCCTCCATCACCGACGGCCCTCCTCCTTCTTTTCCTCCATTGCTGCGTGCTCCTCCTCCTCTCTGGGCTACTCCTCCACTGACCCCCTCCTCCTCAACCGCCTACACGCGCCGACCTCCTCCTCCTCTCGGCCATCCCCTTCCTTGGTCACCCCCAAAATCAGGTAAACCCTAACCATTTCTCTGCTAGCCATTTGACATGGACATGACACAGACACGAACACATACACTGACACGACACAAACTTAATTCTGACAGAAAATAAAGATTTGATGTAAAACAAATAAGTAAAAAATTCTAACTAGTAAAAAATTATTGGAAAATCGAGATCATTATTAAATAAAGTTATATGGTTTTACATTGTTTGGTGTCATTATTAAAAAAATTACAAGTATGAGTATTAGCTATAGCTATATATATAGTGATGAGTATTAGCTATAGCTAAAAAAAATTACAAGTATGAGTATTGTTTGGTGTCATTATTCCTATAAGTATTAGCTATAGTTATATATATAGTGATGATTGGGATATGCATCTATGTAACATATAGTTATAGTATGAGTATCATTGATATAAAAATGGTGTAAGGGTAACCCCATAGGTATAGCCTATAGCAATGCATGCATTTATGGTAAATAGATAATTATAGGACTACATAGGTATAACATCATGGATAGACAACCATGGGTACCATATCCTGTATGCATATAGGGTATGGATTAAGAGGGTATGTCCATTGGTGTTGGGTTATACCTTAGGTAAGTGCCTCTAATAGAGTATCCTAGTATCCTTGGTATAGGATATTAAGGGTGTTAAGGTTTTAGGCATAGGCTAAATATAAATATAGGTAAAGGGCATAGTGTGGTATCATGATATGGTACCATAAAGGTATACTTAATATGGGTAATCTAGAGAGTAATGCATGTGTGTAGCATATGGTATGGCATGGTATAGGACATTAGAGAGTAAGTAAAGGGTAGATGGCTAAGGTAATTCCAAATAGTAGATATCTATAAATATAAATCAGATAGATACGTTTAACACACCGAATAGCCTAGTATCCTAGTATCCTTGTAATAGAGTATCCTAGTATCCTTGTATCCTTGTTGTTTGTATCCTAGTATCCTAGTATCCTCTAATAGAGTATCCTCTAATAAAGTATCCTTGTATTCTTGTTATTTGTATACTTGTCTGACATGTTTCTCGTTATCACACATCTGTCTATTTTTACATTTTTACTTGTTCTCCCTATCACATATATTGTTCCTTATTTATCTGTTCTTCTATTTTGTACCTTGTCCCTTATAAATTGTTCATCAAGTGTCATATTAGAATTTACTGTTTTATAGCACTTGTCAACTAAGTTGGTGCTTGAGCTTACTCATGTTATTTGTATACTTGTCTGACGTCGCATAATGACGTCGCTAAGTTGAAAATATAGGGATTTGAGTTTTCATTCTCCCCCCATTATTTCGAAACCCCTCTTCGAAACCCCGACCACCGAAACCCCTCTCCCCTTCGTCTCCAGCTCCCCTCCGTCTCCAACTCCCCACCGGCGACCCCCTTTGTTTTGCTTACATTACTGATACCCTCGTGTATCAGAGATGTATATCCTACCCTTAGCTTAGACATTAGTCAATTCTTTACCTATATTTCAGTTCAGTTATGTAACTAATGGATAGGCTAATGAACAATCCCTTTCTGAGTTTGACCATTGCTAGTATCAGATGTTATGGTGACACTTGGTATCGGTGGTTAGATGTTGTTCAGTCCTAACTTGCTTTAGTAGTATTTTGGCTCTATCCTAACTTCATTATGTTTCAATCCATTTTATATTAGGCACCCTAGATGGTAGCAGTTGATTGATACCCTAAAAACTTCAGTATCAGAGCCTTGAATGTTGGCATCAGATGTATTAACTTCACATTGTCCTTCATTCCCTGTACTATCAGACTAGATGTGGTTCTGTCCCTACTTGATTTTGTTCTATCCAATACACTTTTGGATCTAAATCCTTAATATATGTTGTTCAGTCATTTAGTTAGTATATGGGCTAATGTACAAATCTTTAGTTACTAACATGTTCATATTGTGTACTGATCAATTTTTTGTACCAGTTATACTTCTCATTACCTTTAGTTCAGATTGGTATGTATGATATCCTCAAGATGTCCGATTCAACTTTGTATCATTCGATTTAGATATCCAGACACCTACACTAGAGGTACCATAACACATGAACTATTTTCTATCATGGTAACATACTAGACTTATCTCAATATAACAATATTAGTCCCTATGTGATAAAGAGGATAGATACATTCATATACATGTGTTTCAACGATGTGCTTGTATCTACCTTACAGAATTATCCTCAAATGGATATGGAGCTGAATTACTATCTGCGAAATCGTTCATGGATGTACAACCGTCATCCTGATGACATGTACAATGTGCAGGATGAATTCATAGAGGGTGTACACCAGTTCCTGCAGTTTGCCAAGGCGTTCCCTCAGTACATGGATGGTACCAAAATTAAGTGTCCGTGTGTGAGATGTCGCAACTTGAAATATCATCCAGAAGTGGATGTCACGTATCATTTATACTCAAAGGGTTTCACGCCGAATTACTATCAGTGGAGCGAGCACGGAGAACTTGTGTCTTTAGCATCGGATTACGAGCCTTATGTGGATGTCCACAACAATGCTCCTTACGACGATGGGTTGGTGAACATGGTTTTCGATGCGGCCGGGCCTAGTTTCGATCCGGATGATCATGATGCACCTGAGGAGGCACCGAACCCCGATGCTGCACAGTTCATTGAGTTGTTGGAGAATGCAAGGACTCTATTATATCCTGGTTGTGAGGATCATTCACCGTTGGAGGTGGTTACAAGATTGTTGAGCATCAAGTCCGATTTTAACATGTCGCAAGATTGCTACAACCGTCTTATGGAGTTGCTTATAGAAATATTGCCTGAGGGTACGAAGTTGCCTAAAGACTTCTACCGGTCTAAGAGGATGGTTAGATCGCTCTGGATGGGATACGAAAAAATTGATGCATGTCGCAACGGGTACATATTGTACTACAAAGACGACAAGGATGAAGACGCCTGCAGATTTTGTGGTGTCGATCGTTACAAGGAATGTGGTAGAGGAAAGTCTGTCGGTGCCAGGAAGCCTACCTCTTCGATGCACTACTTGCCGTTGACACCGCGGTTGCAGTGGTTGTTTATGGTGAAGGAAACTGCAGAAAACATGAGTTGGCATAAGCGGGAACATACCGAAGGAGTGTTGGATCACCCATCTGATGGAGAAGCATGGAAGCACTTTGATCGAGAGTATCCAGATTTTGCTTCTGATCCGCGTAATGTCAGATTGGGTCTCTGTTCCGACGGTTTTACCCCATTCGGACTTTCGGGATCCCAGTATTCGTGTTGGCCTGTGATCGTCACCCCGTACAATCTACCGCCTTGGATGTGCATGAAGACTCCGTATATGTTTCTCACCATTATTATCCCAGGTCCGAACAATCCGAAAAGGAACATCGATGTATATTTACAGCCGTTGATTGATGAGTTGAATCAGCTGTGGGAAGTAGGTTCCAACACGTACGATGTATCTAGAAAACAAAATTTTCAGATGCGGACAGCACTTATGTGGACCATCAACGACTTTTCGGCCTATGGAATGTTATCTCGATGGAGCACACATGGTCGTCTTTCATGTCCGTATTGCATGGACAACACTAAGGCTTTCCGTTTGAAATACGAAGGCAAACCGTGCTTCTTCGATTGTCATCGACAATTCCTGCCGAAGGATCATCCGTACCGGAGGAACAAGAATGCTTTTTGTGCTGGCGTTGTGGAGAAGGCTAATCCCCCGCCAAGGTGGCCCGGATACACGATATGGGAAGAGGTAAAAGATTTACCAAGAGCTATTGAGCAGCCTGCTACGGACTACAAGTGTGACGGATTTGGTCACACTCATAACTGGATGAAGAGGAGTATATTCTGGGATATTCCATATTGGAGCACCAATCTGATTAGACATAACCTTGATGTCATGCATATCGAGAAGAATGTGTTTGGCAACATAATTAATACTGTAATGGACATAAAGGGGAAGACAAAAGACAATCCAAAGGCTAGATTGGACTTGGAAGAAATATGTAGACGTCCTGCATTGCATTTGATAGAGGACGGGAATGGGAAGTTGAAGCAGCCTAAGGCAATTTTCTCACTAGAGAAGGAGGATAAAGTGAGGCTTTGTAGGTGGATTCAAGGTCTAAAATTTCCAGATGGGTATGTTTCGAACTTGAGAAGATGCGTCGACCTCAAGGAGAACAAACTGACAGGTATGAAGAGCCATGATTGTCACGTATTCATGGAGCGATTAATTCTGATTGCATTTCAGGAATTCTTACCGCAGGCAGTTTGGGATCCATTGACGTAGCTTAGCATATTCTTCAGGACGCAATTAGGGGTTGAATTCAAGTGGGTACATCGTCCAGGAAATACATGTACCCTTAGGTGACTTAGAGGGTGCAACACATGACAGTGTGCTGAAAATGTGCCATACTCGACGGCAGGCTACAGATCCCAAGTGGGGCACCCAGATAATGGGATTGCATGTAGCTGGGAAATCTCTTCATGACTACTGTGTTATTCTAGTTATTAGTCTTAGTCCTTTTAGTAGGTACCCCTGAACGTGGTACTCAGGGGTCCCATCCTAAACATGATGCAAGACAAGACTGGTTCATTTGTACAAGCACAATCATCCACGGTGTCTAGGTCATTCATACTTGTCATGTCATGTTAACCGTCGCAACATCATACAAGGTATATCATGTCAAGTTACTTGTCAGGAGTGCGCCACGACGGGCCACTATTATGTCATGTCATGTCACTTGTCAGGTTTATATGTCAGGTTTACTTATCAAGATAACTTATCATGTCGAGAGTGCGTCACGACGGACCACCATCAAGAATTATCATGTCAAGTTACTTGTCAAGAGTGCACCACGACGGGTCACTATCATGTCATGTTACTTGTGCAAAATAACATAGTACAAGCATTCTATTAAGGGACCCAAGTTATACTGAGAGTTACAAGACATGAGCAAAATACTAACAATTAAATCATAAAGTACAAGTCTATGGAAGAGCCATGCGGCTCAGACATATACGGTCAAGAGGAAGGAGCACATGCGGCATATGCGGCTCAGGAAGGACGGGCATATGTGGCTCAAGAAGACAGTTCATGCGGCTGAGTCCTTTGCGGTCTCATGCGGCTGGGGGAAGTCCATGCGGCTGGGGAAAGTCCATGCGACTGGAAGGAAGTCCAGGGCGCTTGCGGCTCAAGAAGGACAGGCATATGCGGCTCAGGATCACTGGGTCCCATGCGGCCAATAAAGGGGAGCGCATGCGGCTCAGGAAAGGGAAGGGCCTCATACGGCTGGAAATGACTAGGGGCATATACGGTCAAAAGTAAATGGGTCTCATGCGGCTGGAAGGACTCGGGTCCTTATGCGGCTGAGAATGGATAGGGCATATGCGGCTGGGTTTCATGCGGTAGGAGAATCACTGGCCTTATGCGGCCAGTGAAGAATTGGGTCATATGCGGCTGAGTAAAAATGATTCCATGCGGCTCGAAGGAAATCCATGCGGCCAAGAAGATAACTTGCCGCATAAAAGGCTTTGCGGCTAAGTTCATGCAGCAAAGAATCATGCGGCAGGGAACTGTTCTTCTTCTCTATTATTCTGAGAAGAAGAACCATGCAAGCCATGGCTTCCAAGCTTCATAAAAACTTCATCCAGAGTCCAAATTCGAACTTCGATAGGTCAAAATGGGGCAGAATGAAATTCTCTACAACATGAAACCATCAGAACTTGATAATAACAAGATTAAATAGGTCAAAATTCAAGAAATCTAAAAATAAAATAAACTTAGATCTACAAGCAATGAGCCATGAAAAGTAAAAATGCTAAGTACTAAAGTATTTTAGAATCTTGAGAGGAAGAAAATGGAACAATAAAACTTGAGTTCCTCCATGAAGCAAGCTGCACTTGCCTAAACTCTCCTGGTAGGTGGAGAGAATTAATGGAGAAAGAAGAAGAAGTGAATGGGGAGAGAGAAAAGGGGATGGGTTAATAAATGGTGATGGTGGCGGTAGGTAGGGGTTCATGCTAACCCAAACCCAACCTAACCCAACCAAACAAAACCAAGCCAAGCCAAGCCACACCAGGATGAGCCCAAAATAAGCTAAACCAGGATCAAGACAAGCATGACAAGTCTAACTACAGGTCGGGATTCCGTACACGTATACAAAATACGTAATACGAACCACGGGCATTACACGAGTACTATTGCTCGATGTTAATCCACTATGGCACAAGCTAATTAAGAGCTTGCAGTCTCTTACAACACCGTGCTTGGTGACAAGTGTACGACCGACTTCACAACACCGTATTTGGCGACGAGCGCACGACCGGCTCCGAAAATAGAGATGTTTTCTGAACTTTGAATGACCTCTTTACAACTCTGAGAACCAAAAGACTCTAGATCAAATAGATATTACTGGCTTTTGGCTAAGAGATGTGTAGGTAGAATATGAAATCTTTAGATCAAATGAAAACACTTTTGAAGAGAGAATAGAAGATGAATTGATGAGTGATTTGAAATGAGAAATTCTCTTCTATTTATAGGTGTTTTCGAGGACCGAACTCGGACAGAGTTTGGGCAGAGTTCTGATGCAAAGATTTCGCAAACGAACGTTGCATGCAGATTTGGAGGTAACAAATATTTGAATTCAAACTGACCGAACTCGGCCTGAGTTCTGTCTCAGTTCAAATATAAAATATTTGTCAAATACTGTTGCATAAGAGTGAATGGTAAGTGGAACTTTGGATGGGTAGGCTGTATAGGAGAGTGGACTGTGATTAACCTAAGCCAGTAGTATCCAATTGAGCTTACAATTCATATCGTAGACTCAATAAAGATAAAATACATAATAAATTGTAAAATAACTCGGACTGTTTCCAATGAGAATGAGCTTCAGAATGATGATTTGCATGCTGGCTGATGTAGTAGTACGCTTTTTGATACTGATTTTACTTGACCTAAAATGTTTAGCAGCAATTCGTATATTTTGTGCATTGACTTAAGTCATTGTCGATTATCAAAATCGGGTGTGACCATAGAATGGGCCAACAATCTCTCCTATTTTGATAATTGACAAACTTGAGTCTATACCAAAATATATCTAAATAAAATGAAATAAAATACCTGAATTATTCATTTGGAAAAAAATGGTAAATGGTATTGCTCTTTCTTTATAGATTTTTGGTATTGCTCTTTCTCCCCTTTTGTCAATGTCAAAAATGGTTTTTGCTCCCCCGTAATGTGCGAAGCCAACAATATTCATTAGAAGACAAACAAAGTAATGCTAGAGTAATAACCATAAAGAACAAGATATCCATAAATAACAAGTCATAGCAAAATGAACTAGAAATGATATAAGGAAATGTCATACATAAAGACAGATACATCTAACACAAACTGCTTTTAAATGTCTAACTGTAAAGTTTAGACAAAAAGAAAACTACAAAAGATCATCATCTAGTAAACTGCATCCAAAAGAACCACTAACAAAAGTCCTCATCACATCGACGTATCGTCACCTCCAGGAGCATCCGGTGGAAAGTATGCAGCAGTAGGATCAAAATGAGGAAAAGTCGTCTCATCATCGAACCTAGGTCCAGGGAAGCTGGGGTGATGAAGCATAGTGACTGGATGTATGGGGTCATGAGAAAGACTCCAGTGAATGTCAGCAATATTGTTCCGTAACACCTGAGCCTGGGTGATATGGCGGAACTCAGAATCAAGATAACCTTGATGTCATTGCGCTGAGAGGGCAACGAAATCATCAAAGCGCTGATAAAAACTGGGATCGAAACCCAGAGCAGGGGCTGGAGCAGCAGGAGCAGGAGGAGCCTCAGGGTCATCATCATGAACCGGAGCAGCAGGTACAGCACCAGGAGGCAGAGGAGGAGTAGGATACAACCTAGACCTACTGAGTTTAGTGGCAGTGGCGGAGTAAGGACAGGTTTGAAGATCAATATCAAACCTCCTGAAAATGGAAGCCAAGTGCATAGGATAGACAAGATTGCATCCCGCACTTTTGCAGTTAAGCATCCATGCCATGACAGTCTTTGGAACAGAAAACGGGATACCAAAATAAATATGGTACATAGCCGATAACTCCATAAAGGTAATCTTGTCAGAAGATCCCTTCTTTGGAAGAAGAACAGAAAAGATAAACCTATGGAGTGCATAGAAGTTTTGATTCAAATGTTTGGAGTACACCCTACGAGGAATAGGTTTAGGGTGAGATAATAATTCTTTGAAGGAATCAAGGGTGACACCTTCAGGGAATTGTACATGGTTGATATCCACTAATGCCTCACCTACATCAGGAACATAAAAGTATTCGCTAATGTCTGTGGCATTGAACTCAAGTTTCTGTCCAGCTACACTAATAATGCTACATCACAAGGTAATCATAAGGTATCAAAACATACAAGCAATGTGGGGTGTATCAATTATCTCAAAAGACATATTAAGGTCTAGGCTGGAAATCTGGGTACTTCTGAGGCACTAGGTGGAACTGGATACTGCTTTCTCAAGATCTCAGCCTGAACTCTTTGTGTCTCTAACACATCCCGGAGAAGTCTGAATATCTGAGCTCCATCAGGAAACAACCCTCCCGAGAATATGGTATGGGGTACCACTATAGGAGGCAGAGGAAGACTCTCCGTCTCAGGCGAAGCTACAGCTATACTCAAGGACAGGCTATGGTCATAGGTGCCCTACTGGAAAGGATAAGAAAATAATAAATTATCAAGGCTGTAAGGCAGACTAACATCCTATATGAAAACTGATAGGTATTATAAATAACATAGGAATCATCTACAATGGGTTACTATTCTAATACCAATGCTAACTATCACCTCTAGAGTACAGACACTCTATAAGTCATCATATCGTTACACTATGAAAGAACCACATATGAATAAGCTCTACAAAAACTAAAATATCCCTACTCTTAAGAATTTGATGATGGAATACAATTTATAACAACAGAAGGGTACGATAGAGATGCTATGTTTAAAAACCTTCTCAAGATACAATCTGATAATCATATGCGTATGTCCAAAATAATGTTACACAGAATCCTCGCCATGCCAGTAAGCAAGGCTGCGATAAACGATAGATTCCATAACTGGGGTATGCACCTCTATAATCATGTCGTCTAGAATTCTCGCTATGTCGACTAGTATAGCTGCGAGAAATTTCAAATCTCATAACCAAGATATGTACATCCGAAGTCAGGTCTCTACGTTTCCACCACGCCAGCTAATATGGCTGCAATAAACTCCAGGTTCCATAATCAAGTAGACATTTTACCATCCATGTTATTCCTGTCAACATATGTTATCAGAAAATATCGTAACTTAGGCCATAAAATTCATCTCGATAGGAAAATCAAAATCAACAACGATCTATCAAAAATCAAATTCAATAACAAGGAGTAAGGGCGAACAAGACAAAGGAAGGGATTTCAAATTGAAGTTTAAATAAGATTCTCAAGGGTCATCCCAGGAATCTCTCAAGAATTTCTAACTGTGATTGGGTATCCTCTCATTCTAACACCTTACTTCCTATATTCTATCGCAGGCTCGTAGCAGTACAACTAAGTCGTTGTGCTACTACGATATCACAATAATGCGACTCTCCTGCATAGGCCACCACTAAAAACGTGTCACGACCCGCACCCAGTATAGGGGCACGAGAAGTGGGTACGTCCAGCCTACGCCGCAGTATCGACGGTAGAACACTGTTCTAGGTCACTATCTAATCAACAACTCACGTAATTATAATGTACCTGTCACAATCTCAACTCCGAATGGAGGACAAGTATAAAATACGATAATACTCAATCACAATCTAAGCACAATAAGATAACACAGAAGTCTACACTAAACTCAAAGGAATAACTTAAATAAACTTCTAAAATAATAATATCTCTCAACAATCTCAAACACAACTCAAATCTCTACTTATTATAATGTAAGTTCTAAAAGAGAAACTAAACCATAAACTAGTAATCTACTCCAAGCTCTACAGGTCCTCTAGGCTAGCTGTGAATCTCCAGGTTACCTGTAATATTTTCAACATGTCCAGTCGGGACAGGAACGAGCACAATACATCTCACGCAGTTCATAATATGACAGGATATGTAAATATGCTATAAAGTAAGATACATAAAACGTTAGAGAATATATGAAGTAAAAGAGATGACTATAAAGAAATATCTACTATAAGTAAAGAGCTAACAGTGACTAGTGATGTAGAGTACAAGATAGACATGTGAACGGCTTGAATTTGCATATGAGTATTCTAAGAGTTTGCACATGATTACACTACTTTGGAATTGTTCACATGACCATTTATACTCCCCCGTACCCCAACCAATACACAAGAATCCAGACAAGTTATGTTATTGCACATGATATCACATGAAGGCCCATAAATGGGTGCCCATAAATGTATACATGAGGGCTCTGTGAACATGAGAGTACATGAATCACAAGAGTGCACATGAATGGTAAAAGCACCAGAGTACATGATGAAAGTGAAACGCACATGACATACCGTAACCCGATGCTCCCGAGGGGGATAACATCTCATGAAGGAATCCATATAGGACCAATCCGTGTTAACAACATGACAGCATCAAGTAAAGTAATCTAGAGCATAAATATAAATCCTATCAAGTATGAAACGGTCAGAGAATGTACTCGCCTGATATCCTGAACAGCTGCTGAGAAAGATGGCTAAACTAGAGTCACAGAGTCCTATTATATGAGATATAGGTTATAAAGTGTTTTAGATTAAACAATTGATTAAAACAATGATGTCTATATGCTACTAGGCCTCTCTAGGTCAAAAGTCAACTCTTGGTCAACATCTAGCCAAACTTGAACCATTGGTTAAACCTTGGTCAAATGTCCATCTAGGTTTTTTGGGCTAACTAAATGCTTAGCAACTAGGTATCAACCAAAACTTACATTAACTAAATCAACTCTAACCATATATCATAATATGTAAGTATATCACATATATATATGTCAATACCCTTATCCATACTACCTTATACTCTAACTATAGTATATAATACTAAACATTACCAACTATATCATACATCCTCCCTATCATACAACTCAAAGACTACACACAAGAGGCTAAACTCGACTGAACAAGATAGAAGGGCAGTATTCTGTCCATAAGTGATGTTCAAGTCTGAATCATCAAAGACAGAACATAGAGGGATTGGATTGTGAACAGGAAAAACTAGTGTGGACAGGTCAGTAAATCAATAGACTGAATGTACTAGGGCTACTCCTATATTCCAGCACATCTCATGATAATTTGTCAAGAGTGAGTGAGTACATATAGGTAATAGAGGATAGATTAGGTTATGGGCTAAACTAAGGAATTATAAGGACTGATACTACTCACTTGGAGGGCTGAACATGAAAAAGAAAATAATACCAATAAAAGGGATAGAACTTAAAGAGATGTGGACCAAATAAATGAATATTGTATATTTATCCAACCAAATCCTCAAATAGGACAGTAAGAATGCAGTAAAACAACATCATCCCTTAGGATGTGGAATAAATGGATATGAAGATGTTTGAACATGTGGGAGATGGGATCCTAATAACATATGGGATTAATTGATATTAGGATGTGATGATATGAGACACACGCACAACACACATGAGTGAAATGACAGAACAAAACTCACACTATGGGCAACATGTAGGGAAACAGGACATCTGTGACTCGACTAGGAAGCATGCATGGCATCTCAATGGCAGTGAATAGAACATAACCTTCCTGGAAGCAATTTAATAGAGGGGTTGGTCAACTTGATCTAGCAATTGCTAGACATATGAGGGACATTACGTAATGGAAATAAATGGACTAATGACTAGAGGGCCTAAACCAGTACTATGTAGGTCTGAATAAATGGTCAGACACCTAACATGGTCCAAGGGATCTGAATCATGTGCTAAACTTTAACTAATGTTTTGATACATGAGTGCAGGTCATTGTAAAGAAGGGTGAGGGACAGGTAAATCTTTTACTGATACTCAAACCAGATATCACAACCATCTGATACTACAAGGCAACATGGACTAACAACTAAGGAATGTGGACATACAGTACCTGGACCAGAACTAATCTAAGGGAATGAACTCTCAAGAAAAGGTACCAAGGTATTCCATATACATGATTTAAACTAATGTGTAGTATAAGATAATGTGAAGGCAATAAAGGGCAGGAAAATGAAATAAAGAGTGCAGTGAATGAAATGATGTGTTCAGTAGCTAAATATGCAGGACATGCAAGTGGTGAAGGTATTTGCAGTGCAGGATAATTGGGTTAATATGTGGTGAATGAGTTGATTTGGGACCAAGTCAGTTAAGTGTAACTAAAATATGTGGCTATGGTAAGATTTTTGGACTGCTATGAGGCTAAGGTGGACATCTATAATACTTGAAGTGTTGACTTATATGCAGGACAAAGAAGTATTCCCATGACTTCTCATATACAGGACAAACTAAGGGTGGCATGCACTTGCTCAATATCTGAACATGAAGTGCTCAGTAGGTATTAGAGCAATGCAGGGACATCATCCAATATGTACGATAGTGAAGGTGCGGTGCAATACAACATGTGCAGTTGCTAATTAGGAATACAGTAGAATATACGATATATTCAGTAAGGTATGTAAAGTACAGGGAATGAATGAGTGCATGTGAATCAAGGATATGCAAGGAATGTTATGTGAAGTGCAGGACCTGTGCTAAGGTACAGTATCTAAGTGAATGTTAAGACAATGAATATGCAAGTAGTATAGATGCAGGACAATATGCATGGCAGTAGATGATGCTACAGGACCAAAGAAATACGGTGCTCGATTGACCATGTTTCACAGATCTAAGCATAAAGACATGTATGCAGAGACTAAGCCAAGTAGCAGGAGATTGAAGTGTCAATTGCAAGAGAGTGAAGTGTGAATTGTGTATCAGAGTCTAGTGTGTCGAGTACAAATGTCAAGTGTCAAATAAGTGTTCAGACGTGATGTGTCAGGGTATGTGTCAAACAAGTGTCTAAGAAGTGTCAAATGTCAGAGCAAAGCAATGCAAGTGCACAGATATGTGCAGCAGTGTTCGACTGCTCAGAGCCAAATCTGTGGGTCGAACCACAGTTCAAAAACACCACCATATGAAACCCCACGATCATGGCCCACTGTCAGTCATTCCCTCTACCTAATCCAGTGGCTAAGTAGTAAATACGTGGCGTATTGAGGGTGCACGCAGCCTGTAGTAGCAGGGTATGCTACAGTGCCAGTGTAGTACAAACTGTGCATAGGCAATCCTCGTGCTGATGTGTCAACCTAGATAGGATACGACACGTGAGTCCTCGTGTCTCGTGGTAGTGTCCTAAGGTAGACTAGGTATAGGTGAACGTGTCCAATAGCCTGCATCGTGTCCAAGTGCATCGTGTCGTGTGATGTAAACACGTATCAGTCGAAGAAAATCGACAGGCCGGTGCAGTGAGAAATCAGTGTGATCGAGATTTTTCTCGATCCACTCGATGACGTCAACTCAAAATTTGTGTACAAAGTGTCAGTGTATGCCCCCACCTCCTTGCCAAGTGGCATGTCGAATCGTGTCGTGTCCAGTGAGAACTGGACACGCAGCAGCAAGACAAGGCACCACAGCCCGTGCAGTGTCCCGTATCCAATCCCGACATCAAAAACTCCCCAAGGTCAACTCAGTCAATTAGAAATGAAATCTATACATAATAAGCTTTCCAAATATGTAATTTGTTTTGAAAACTGAGAACAAAAAGTTCTAAGAGGCATTTCATCAAACACCTAGACCTAGTGAATAATACGTGTCCGATACGGACACCAAACTAATTCTAATTCCTACCCAAATACACCTACAGCTAGGGGACACCTAGATGGATGCATCTATGGAATAAAATTAGGATTTTAGGGTAATTTGTAGGAATTTACCTATAGGGATCCAATCTCTAAGAAAAAGTCCCAAATAGTGAAGTCTCCTTCCTCAAGCTATGTCCCAATGAGCTCCCCTCCTTGCAAGATAGCTTCCTTATTCTTCTACTCCAGATTGGGAATCCAATACAAAAGATTGGGATCAATTTGGTAGAGGAATGGGGAGATTTGATGAAAGGGGGAAGAAATTAGGGTTTCCTACAAAGGGATGTTCTAAAATAGGCAAGTGGTTATGAAGAGACATTATATAGGCTGAAATTAGGTTTAATTTGGGCTGTTGTGGCTGTCCAAATTAAGAGCTAGGGTTAGGGTCTCTCATGGTGGTCTTTGGGCCAAGATTGGTAACTAGCTAGTTCAACTCCTTAACCAAAAGTCCAACGCACTAAACTCTCTCAATCCTCTCATGAACCCTAGTCACACTCAAGTCAACTAAGACCAACTTAAGTTAGATTAGGGTCCCACACCACACTAACTAAGTCACCAAAGTCAAAGTCAAACTCTAGGCTAGTCTTTAAAGTCACAACTAGCAAAAGTTAAAAATAACAACCATCAACCAAATAATTAACAAATAATTCCAAGAAACCAAAATGACTAAAATACCCCTAGGTCAAAAATGATAATTAATATCCTAATCACATGGTTAGGCTCTAGGTTAAGCAGTCTTTAGGGTTTCACTAGCAGCACATCAAAATCACAAGTCATGAATTTAATTAGTTTTAAAATGATTAAAAATTACCAAAAATCATATCATAATTTAAATAACATTATTAAATGATTAAAAAATACAAAAGTTCAAAATTACCCCCATTTTGAAAAATGGGTGTTACACAGTGGTTTTGTAAAAATGTCTGCTAGTTGATGATCTGTGTCAATAAATTCTAAGCAGATGTCCCCGTGTTGTTGGTGATCACGTAAAAAATGATGACGAATTTCAATGTACTTTGTGCGTGAGTGACATACAGGATTCTTAGTTAAGTTTATAGTGCTAGTGTTATCACAGTAAATAGGAATCTTAGTGTAGTAAAAATTATAGTCTTCTAAGGTTTGCTTTATCCACAAAATTTGAGCACAGCAACGTCCTGCGGTGATATATTCAGCATCAGTAGTTGATAATGCTACAGAATTTTGTTTTTTGCTAAACCATGAGACTAAGGCTTTTTCTAGGAAATGACAATACTGCTGGTACTTTTACGGTCTACTTTGCATCCTACAAAATCTGCATCCGAGTAACCTATCAGGTTAAAAAATTTAGTTTTAGGATACCATAAGCCGACTGTTGAAGTTCCCTTAAGGTGTCGGAAGATACGCTTAACGGCACATAGGTGTAATTCCTTAGGATTTGCCTAATATCGTGCACAAATACAAACACTGAACATAATATCAGGGCGACTAGCAGTTACATATAATAAGCTACCAATCATACCTCGATACTTACGCTGATCGACAGGTTTGCCACTTTCATCAATTTCAAGCTTTGTTGATGTAGCCATTAGAGTTTCGATTGACTTTACATTTTTGAAGTCGTACTTTTCAGTATGTCCTTCGTATATTTGGCTTGATTGATGAATGTTCCTTTTGAGTGTTGTTTGATCTGGAGTCCTACAAAGAAGTTCAGCTCTCCCATCAGACTCATCTCAAATTTACTCTGCATACACTTAGCAAACTCTTGACAAAGTTTTTTATTAATAGATCCGAATATGATGTCATCAACAAATATTTGCACAAGAAGAAAATCATCATCTAAAGACTTGATAAACAAAGTAGTATCAACTCTTCTTTTTGAAAAATTATTTTTTCAAGTAAGAAGGCACTTAGGCATTCATACCAAGCACGAGGTGCCTGTTTGAGTCCATAGAGTGCTTTTTTAAGTTTGAAGACATGATCAGGTTTTTGAAAATCTTCAAAACCAGGGGATTATTTCACAAACACTTCTTCTTTCAAAAATTCGTTTAAAAATGTACTTTTCACATCCATTTGAAATAATTTAAAATCATTAAAACATGCATATGCACAAAATATGCAGATAGCTTCGAGTCTAGCAACAGGAACATATGTCTCGTCATAATCAATACCTTCTTTTTGATTATAACTTTGTGCCACTAGACGTGCTTTATTGCGTAGAACTTGCCCATCTTCACTTAGTTTATTTTGGAACACCCATTTGGTACCAGTTATCGATTGACCAATAGGTTTAGGAACGAGTTCCCAAACTTAGTTTTTCTCAAATTGATTAAGTTCCTCTTGCATGGCATCAATCCAAAACTCATCATTAAAAGCATCTGCTACATTCTTATGTTCTATTTGTGAAATAAAAGCTACATTTACTGCTATTTTAGAATCTCTATAAGAAGAGCGTGTACTTACACCTTTTGTCATATCACCTATAATGAACGTCTCTGGATGATCTGGCAAGAACTTTAATGATTCAAATCTATGAGTCAAATCTTCCACAGAACTTTTATTGGTTTTGGCTTGTACATTTTCATCATCATTGTCGCTAGATCTATGACTATTGAGCTCATCAAAAGTAACGTTAATAGATTCTTCAACAATCATAGATCTTTTATTGAAAATTCTATATCCCTTACTCTTAGCAGCATATCCGAGAAATATCCCTTCATCTGCTTTAGAGTCGAACTTTTCCAAGTTGTCCTTGGTGTTCAGGATAAAACAACGACATCCAAAAACTTTAAAATAAGAAATATTTGGAATCATTCCAAACCAAAGTTCATAAGGTATTTTCTTCGAGATGGGTCGAATTAACACCCTATTTAAAATATGACAGGCTGTACTAACAGCTTCTGCACAAAAACATTTAGAAAGATTATGCTGATTCAGCATAACTCTAGCCATCTCGCTTAGAGTACGGTTCTTCCGCTCCATAACACCATTCTGTTGAGGAATTCTAGGACAAAAAAATTTGTGGTAACCACTATCATCACAAAACTTTTTGAAATCAGTATTTACAAATTCGCCACCATGATCACTTCGGATACGAGTAATCATGAAGCCTTTTTCGTTTTGTACCTTCTTACAAAATAACTGAAATTCAAAAATTGCATCACTTTTGTTTGATAAAAAGTAAACCCAAGTAAAATGAGAGAAATCATCAACTATAACAAATGTGTAGAGCTTACCGCCAAGACTAGCGACTCTACTAGGACCAAATAAATCTATATGTATCAACTACAAAGGTCTAGAAGTAATTACAGCGTTGATGGATTTAAATGTAGACTTATGTGCTTTGTTCTTTTTACAGTCAGCACATACCATATCTCTCTTGAACGGTATCTCAAAGAGTCCTTTTACCAGCTTCTTAGTGCTTAGCCGTAAGATAGTGTCCATATTTGCATGTCCTAGTCTCATATGCCATAGCCAACTTTCGTCTAGGTAGCTACTAGGCATCTTTCTGTATTATTAGTACTCTCCAGAAAGAAAACATAAATATTGTCTTCTCTAATCCCTTCATATATGGGATTACCAGATGACATATCATATATGGTACATTTATCTTTTACAAAGTTGATACTATAACCATTATCAGCTAAGAGACTTATGCTTAATAGGTTATGTTTCAATTCTGTAACTAGACAAACATCTTTTATTACAGGATAAGGAGATATACCAACAGTGCCATTTTCAATGATTTCACCTCTCAGGTTGTTTTCTAAGAAGACGTATTCTTTTTTCTTCATCGATAGCGTGGCAAACAAAGATGCATTACCAGTCATGTGCCGCGAACATCCGCTATCGAGGATCCACTTACTTTTAGCATGAGAGGGTTGAGAGTCCACCTACAAAATAAGTAGATGAATCCTTTGGTACCCATTTACTGAAGGGTCTATGCTAATTAGTCTTAGGTCTCCAAATCAGTGTGTGATTGTCAATAAGATTTCTTGCTAGACAATACTGTGATATGTGCCCATGAGTTCCACAGTACTTGTAAGTAAGTTTTGAAAACGTGTTAGTAAAATTTGTGTTGACATCCATATGTGGTTTCTTTGAAAACCTATATGTGAAAGCATGATGATATTCGTATTTCTTACATGCTTTCTGTATTTTAGTCCTTTTAGGTGTATGCTTAGCATTAGGAATAAACTTAGGTTGTGTCACAGGTATAGCCTGTTTGCCTAACTTAATTTCTAACTTTTTAGAAACTGCATAAGACTCTTCATATTTAGCAGTCATATCTATGAGTCTTTGTTCTGTGACTAAGTGCTTCTTCTTCTCTATATCATATAACTCTTGTATCTTGACATAGTCTCTTTCTTTTTTTCAATTTTGAGGATAGCCTCATGATAGTCTACTATAAGCTTGGCTATCTCTTCCGTGTTATCGGTAGTAGATGTCTCTTTAATGTCTTCAATGAGACTGGACAGTCTAGCTACTTCGATTGTGCATGTCTTAACCTCTTTTTGAGATTACTTATACTTGTCAAGCACATTTCAGTATTCTTCAAGTAGTTCGCTGAAGGCATTTTCTAACTCATCGAAAGTAAAATCATCATACAAAGGATTTGAGGATACCTTGTCAAAAGCCATAAGACAGACATTAGCATTTCCACAGGGTCCGTCTTCTTCCTCTGAATCACTGGCATCGCTTTTATGCTAGATACTTGTATTTGCGTACTTTCGACTAGTTGTTGCTTTTCGGCTTTATTTTGATCTATCATATGGATTGCTTTTCTTTGAAGTTGGACAGTCCTTCTTCATATGCCATGATTTCTTGCATCCAAATTATATTGTTTCCTCTTTATTGCTTTCTTGGATATCTTTTTTTCTTCTGTTTGATTTCTTAAACTTTAGGAATTTTCTGAAGTTATTCACTAGCAGGTCTTGGTCATCACCACTTGATGATTCTTCATCAAAATCTTTGCATGTTGATCTTCTGGCTTGAGCATTGAAGGCGATTGATTTCTCTTTTGGAGTAGCTTCTTCAAATTCTTACAGATCCATCTCATGGGTCATAAGCTGGCCTATAAGTGTTTCCAGAGTCATGGTGGTGAGATCGTTTCCTTCAATGATTGCCGTTGCCTTTGGGTTCCAGTTCTTGGTTAGAGCCCGTAGCACTTTTCTGATTTTCTAGTGATTGCTGTAATCCTTACCAAGAGATTTCAAAGGATTAGTAATATCAAGGAAATGAGTGAACATCTGTGTAATTGACTCGCCGGATTTCATTTTAAAAGATTCATATTCCTGTGTTAGTCTACTGATTTTGGATTCCTTCACTTGGGAAGTACCTTCATGAGTTACCTCAAGAAGTTTCCAAATTTCATGAGACGTCTTACAGGTTAAAACTCTGTTGAACTCCGTTTTGTCAATTGCACAGAACAGTGCGTTGATGGCACGAGCATCTAGACTAGCCTTTGCTTTTTTAGCCTCTGTATATTTGTCATAAGGCTTGTCTGCAAGCACGCCATTAACTACTGTAGGTGTCAGTTTCTTATAATCGTTAACTACTATAGATCAAAGTCAAAAGACTTTAAAAAGAATATCATTCGTGTTTTCCAGTAAGTATAGTTTGTACCATCAAATAGTGGAGGTCTATTTGTGGATTGCCCTTCACCGTTGAATATTGATTTCACGGCTGTCATATATACTCTCTGAGGTTTGTTATATTAGAATATAACCTACTCTGATACCAATTGTAGGACCGTTGAGCACCTCTAGAGGGGGATGAATAGAGTGAGTGTGAGTGCAACGAAAAATAATCACCAATTAAAAATTAAAAGCAGATAACTATGGCAGTGAATAAAGAGACAGTAAATAAATGTAGCAAGAGATAGAAAGATTAAACTCAGTGACATAGCGATGTATACTGGTATCCCTCTGAGAGGACTAATCCAGTCTCGAATACTCTTACTCAATGTTAATCCACTATGGCACAAGCTAATTGAGAGCTTGCAGTCTCTAACAACACCGTGCTTGGTGACAAGTGCACGAACGACTTCACAATACTGTGCTTGGCGACGAGCGTACGACCGGTTCTGAAAACAGAGATGTTTTCTGAACTTTGAACGACCTCTTTACAACTCTGAGAACCAAAAGACTCTAGATCAAATAGATATTACTGATTTTTGACTAAGAGATGTGTAGGTAGAATATGAAAGCTTTAGATCAAATGAAAATACTTTTGAAGATAGAAGAGAAGATGAATTGATGAGTGATTTGAAATAAGAAATTCTTTTCTATTTATAGGTGTTTTCGAGGACCGAACTCGGACAGAGTTCGGACAGAGTTCTGATGCAAAGATTTCGCAAACGAACGTTGCATGTAGATTTGGAGGCAACAAATATTTGAATACAAACTGACCGAACTCGGCCTGAGTTCTGTCTCAGTTCAAATATAAAATATTTGCCAAATACTATTGCATAAGAGTGAATGGTAAGTGGAACTTTGGATGGGTATGCTGTATAGGAGAGTGGACTGTGATTAACCTAAGCTAGTAGTATCCAATCAATCTTACAATTTATATACTAGACTCAATAAAGATAAAATACATAATAAATTGTAAAATGACTCAGACTGTTTCCAATGAGAATGAGCTTCAGAATGATGCTTTGCATGCTTGCTGATGTAGTAGTACGCTTTTTGATATTAATTTTACCTGGCCTGAAATATTTAGCAGTAGTTCGTATATTTTGTGCATTGACTTAAGTCATTGTCGATTATCAAAATCGGGTGTGAACATGGAATGGGTCAACAGCCAATTGATGCTAGAATCTCTCGTTAGGATTAAGTCTCCTATAATAATTCTATTTTGCCAATCCGATCTATTCGGTCTATCTAATTGAGGCATCTATCCAAACCCTTACTACCTTAGATAACAAATTCCTTTATATAATACTTTTATCAACTACGTTCTATCAAACGATGGAATATAATCCAAATGGTTCATCAAGCACGAGTATTCGTCCTTCCGAAATAGGAAAAGACGAGAGTCCAAGACAAGGAGTTCAAGAAGGATGATCGACTTCAATTATGAGTTCCAAAAGAAATGGATAAAAATAAAAGAAATTTCAAGCAATTGTGGATTGAGATCCTAATACAATATCCTATTGCAGGCTCGCTCGGCACAGTAACGTAACCAAAATGATATGCTCTGACTTGCATGGGTCAATATGTAACGGCCTAGTCCCAAAATACGTAAGACTAAAAAAGCATGTATATGCCAGCTACGTATCAAGTGGACTCCAATCCAGTTCAAATACGTATAAGTTGTATAGTAACGGCCAACTATCTATACTAAGCAATAATATCTCTAAGTCTCAATCCACAGTAATATAGAAAACAAGATATAACATAGTGTGCACCAAATTCTATATTTGTTCGAATAGCCTCGGAAGAATAAGTTGAGTCTACAAATACTAGGCTAACAAGCAGAATGTAAATAAATAGAGATAAATATGTAACCGCAAGAGATACTTGAAATAGAAAATAGCAACCATCATGATCAGCAACCAACTCTGCTTAGTCTAATACCTAGAGAAATCACCAGGTCCTCAGGAGACATAGTAAGGTACATACAACATGCCAATGTACAAAAAAGGAAATATGATCTAAGGGTATCTACTATATCCGGTCTACATGATGTACATGTGAGAACATGTACTGGAATATCATACTTTGCCATTGAGGATCACAAGCTCCTCAGCAGGCTATTGCCATAAGCACCATGTCATGGAACCAAAGAAAACTAGAAAACAAATGTCAAGGCTCTGATACATAGACAACGACACACTAGAATAAAATAGGCCAATTAAAAAAGAGTTTGATACTGCAGTCACATTTTCCCTACCCCATGTCTAGAATCTAACAAGTCCAGTCAATCATAAACTATCTAAAAACAAGAACAATAACATCTCTATCAACTAATGCAAATTCATCACCATGAATAATCACATAACCTCGTAACATGAATGTGTCGGTGTCCTGCAGTCATTCGTGTCAATGAATACGTCATAATCCACGTACTGCCTAGTATCAATACTCGGTGTTAATATTATGACATCGGCAACCTTCTTCGAAACAGACACTAAGTATCAACAAGACTACGTCATGGTAGTACTAACAAATAAGAAGAAAATAAAGGAAACAATCTGTAACCAAGGCAAGGTACACTTGCCTGCAACCTCTGTCTGAGTGTGCGTCTGATCAACTCCAACGTCCTCGCTACTTCTGCTAAGTCCACCTATAATAAATATTTTATCATTAATAACTCTCTCTAACGACTTACCATATATGGACTTCCCATATATGACCCATAATAATATTTATACACCAAACTAAACATAACAACTATACTACACAATATAACATATATGGTACCAAATCTTCCTATAATGATATTTTATTACTAACATAAAATATTAACTTAAATTCTAAAAAATATTTATAAATATTTTATATCATTATTTATTATATTTTATTGGTAGAAAATTAAGTACACAAGTCCTAGGTTGATTCTACAACAATGTTCCTAGACTAGATATACGATATGAGTCCCGAAACAATAAATATTTAAAATCATTAATTCTAAAAAATCATTAATTCTGAAAAAATTATAGAAAATAGGTAAAATTATACATTTATCATGAAAATATGCACAACAGTTAATTTGGTAATGTGTATACAAAGTTTCAAATCAATTGGACATGTAGAACTCATGAATTTTGGTATTTTGATATTACGGTGAAATGTATGAATTTTTAATAAATAGAAAATGAAACCAAAATGCTATAAAAGTATATGATTTTGAAAGCTTAGGAAGTCTAGATTCTTACCAAAAATATACGTAAGGTCGAAGTGGCCCGAAAATAGACAAAAATTGGCTCGCAACAGATCTGGCATGTTCTTAATACCTTTTCGTAGAACGGATGCCTCGAACAAACCTTTTGGAACTATGTGAGTGGCCAATTGGGAATCAAGGTAGACACATATATCTTTCTAATAGCTTTGATTTCACGAATAGGTGAGGTCGGGAAGTACAAAAAACCATAGATACAATATAGCATACCTGTTGGAACAAATTCAGACTTGGAACCCAACTTTGGGTGACTTCTAGGCTCCGTACCTCTCCATGTAGATGTCAAGGCTCCTCGAAGAGATGTTGGAGTGTTAGAGGGCTTTTTGTGGATACGTGAGAGGTGGTGGTGGTGGAAAAGCTTTCCGGAAAGAGGGGAGAAGTCTGCGGGAAGTTGGGGTACGTACAGGTTGGGAGAGAAGAAGGGTGCTCGGTTTTTTATATATTGTATCTATAAAAACCACATGAAAAAATTAGAAGGAAGGGATTTACGTGAAGGAGAGGGGGTTAGGAAGATTTAGGATTTGGTTTCATAGGATTTGGTGGACATTTGATAGTTTAAATCAAAGGTGTATCTCAAAGAGATTTGATTGAGTCCAAATTTGGAAAGTTGTTATAGAGTTGATTTAAAAATATTTAGATCAATATGGCTGCCATTAATTCATAAAAATCATTACAAATATGTCTAATAGGGTAGGGTACCCTAGAACAGGCTCCATGGGTCCCTAGTTGGACTAGTTTTGGGTTTAGTAGAATTTTTGTGATCGATTTGAGTCAAATATGTTTATAATTTCAACTTGTGTGCCACTTAAAATTAAATAGAACATGGAAACCCAATTGAGCGACACACCATTGGCATATAGGTAGTAGTCTCAAAATAGGTCAAAACCATATATTGGATTGAAATGTTTGAATCGGATTTGGGCCTCAAATCGAAATTGGAAAATACATCGAATTTACGGCAAGGGCTAAAATGACCATTTTGAGCCCAAAGTTGTGCAAGAAATATGTAGGGCAAGGGAACATGTTTGAGTAGGACATGATATATAAAAATGAAGGTGGACTCATCTAGAACACGAATATGAAACTTGTTTTGAGAAATTGATAATTGTTGTGTTTCAAAAATTAAAGCTACGGTAAAGTACTACTATAGCCATTATTGACTTTAAAATGAGCATTATTCAATTTTGGCCGAAAATTGAATCGAATTGAACCGAATAAGAGATTCGGTTCGGTTTTAAAAAAAAATTTGTTCGGTTTTGAAAACACTAATTTTTCTTATTCGGTTTCCATTTCGGTTTTGGATTTCGGTCCAAAATCAAAAACCGAATAAGAAAATTTACTTTATATATATATATATATATATATATATATATATATATATATATATATATATATATATATATATATATAACTCTCATCGTTTTTTGACTTTCATCCCACTTATTAATATGAATTTGTACTTACATCCCACTTTTTAATTTTATTTGACTTACATCCCACTTTTGTCACTAAAAATATTTTTTGTGACAAAACAAATACTTTTCGTGACAAAATAAATACTTTTAGTGACAAAAAGTGGGATGTAAGTCTAAAAAAATTAAAAAGTGGGATGTAAGTACAAATGCATATTAATAAGTGGGATGAAAGTCAAAAAATCCCTTTATTTTTCTTCCTCAACAATTAAACTCCCTTTCCAAATATAACCTAGTCTTCCTCGACCTCCCTTCTCTCCTCCATCGAGACCATGAGTCACCGCCTTGTCGAGACACCAACATGTGTGTCCCCTGCTGGCCCTCTGCTCACAAGAACCACAAGACAGACAACTATCTCCAATCGGCTGCTACTATGTCGTGTGTGCTTAGCCCATCAATAAATCTATGCATATGGAGCGTCCATCAATGCACGCCAACCTCATCGTCACCACGTGAGCCGATCGAGGATCGGGATGTACAGTGACCTTAATATCGTGTAAACCCTACGCTTACCCGTAAGCCTTGATCTTCCATAGAACTTCTGATCTGTCGAGCGCAGCTAACCGTGTGCTGACCACGGACGCAGCAGGCAGAAGCTGGGACACACACAGCTTCCAAGACGCTGCCTCTCCTCGTTTTCTCTTAGCGGTGCCATGACATCGCATGACTGGTGATAGACTCGATCACCAGGGTCGTTATAGCCCGCAATAGATCTGAGCTTGGCAACTCTGAAGTTATTCCACTTTGGAGACTTCTACCAGACTAGTCTCCTTATTACACCGACTACGACAATGCCCCCCGCGCGTGCGCTGTAGTGCCACATCAACCGACCCTTCCTTCTTGCACGTCGATCGTGCCGTACCATAGACCCGACCACTCTGTTTACCATCGTAGGTCCCTCCGTCGGTAACTGGATCCTCGAAGCCAGCCAACACCCTCCTTCCAATCTGAGCACGCAAAGCCATATGCAACGCCGCCCCAGATCAGTTCATCGGTGCTGGACTTCTAACTTCTCATACACGCCCAACTCACCACCGAGAGGAATGCGGAAAGCCCTATCCCTTAGGGGACCAAGAGGAATAGCTCTTAACGATCGAAGAAGAAGGATGAAAAAGAATTAAGTAGAAGGAGTCTTCTATTGCTTCCTTGAAAATGAAGAAGAGAAGTATGCTTCTCTTTTTCTTTTAATAAAAAGAAAGGCTGTAGGTCCTGTTGGGTTGTATCTCATTTTTGGTTGAGCTCTCAAATGGACGGTAACAATAGAGTTGGTAATTTAGTCCCACATCGATTAGAAGGTGGGATTATGTGGTGTAGATAATTAAGATTGGTTCAGGCCTTACATGAGAATTCCTTTTAAGTCATATGAGCCAAATTCAATATCGCACCTCATGGGCCAACTCCGGTTCGGGTCACACCGTGTTCCCAATAAGTGGTATCAGAGCCCATGGTTATGGGGCTAGTTTGGGTGGCTCTAATTGGTTCGAGACAGATGGTGTTGAACATTCATGTGTATAATCGGATTATAGGACTTTTCTTAAGGTGACGTAGGAGCACCAACTACACGAATTGGCTTCAAAGGTGGGTTTGACGAGCCCACGGTAGATAAGACATTGTCATTGGCACACAATTGTGGTGTGGATGAACGTGTCAGATTTGGTTCTGTGGTCGAAGGGATCAAAATGACAATATGTTGGATCTCCTGGGTGCTCGGATGGCGGGAACGAATAAAAATGTAGCAAAGGAGTGCTAAGGTTGTTCGGCTGGAGAAAACGAACAAAAGGTTGCAGGGTGCTAAGGTTGTTCGGCTAGCGGGAATGGACAAATGTAGCAAGGTGCTAAGGTTATTCGGCTAGCGGAAATGAGCTAAGGTGGAGATTGTTGGGATGTATCTCGTTTCCGATTGAGCGCTCAAATGGGGGTGACAATGGAGTTAGTAATTTAGTCCCACATCGGTTAGGAGTTGGGATCATGTGGTGTAGATAATTGAGATTGGTTCAAGCCTTACATGAGAATTCTCTTTTAAAGCATATAGGCACAATTCAATATCACACCTCATGGGCCAACTCTGGTTCGGGTCACACTGCGTTCCCAACAGGTCCCATGAATAAAGTAGCAAAATTTAGCATAGACCCTTCATTAAATAGGTAATTGCAAACTTCACATTAAAGCTTATTATTACAAAGTCCTATATTATTGATTAGATTAAATTAAATTAAATTGCAATAATATGTAATTTAGGTTCCTTTAAAATTTTGTGAACTCTTGAGATAGGTTCTTTATCCCGTCAATTGCAGAATTTGATCTCGGACTCAGGCAAGTATATATTGCCTTCTTTACAGTATAGTTACATGCTTAAATTCTTCTTTTGCATAACTTGTTATTAGTAAATATTTTGTTAAAATTGGTTGTATCATTCACTCTTGTCATTGTCTATTGGTAGATATATTTTCATGAGTGTTAGTAGTCAAATTATCTTTCTTATAGATCTTCGTAGTTTTTGACTTAGTTGATTATGGTATGGATCATACTCGATTTAGTTCTTGTATATCAATGCTATAGTTCTTGTTTTGTGTCATGGTTTCATACTCAATTTAGTTGAATCATATTTTATATAAGTCGTACCGTATAATAGGTAGGGAGAACGAATGTGATATATTTTAATTGCTAGTTCCACTTTCTATTTCTTTCAACCTACGAGTCCACACTAGGGGCGAGGGTTGACTGTTTGATCAAATATGTCAGTCCACACTAGGGGCGAGGGTTGACTTTTGAGCAAACCTGCGAGTCCACACTAGGGACAAGGGTTTTGCATGTTCGCTTTGATTTTCTTTGTCATGTGTTCAAGGAGGAACTTGGTATTTGTTAGTCCATTTTCTTTTCAGTAGTTCACTTATACGTAGTCGTTCTTATATGCATATTTCGTTATTTTTTGTCATATTGGTTCATTTTCTTGCTTTTCTTTTACGCATGTTATTACTGTATATATGGCATGTATATTATGTATCTTACTAGTCCCTTCTGAGGACATGGTTTCCTTCCAGGTATTTGCTGAGATTCATTTGTAGGATTGGATTGGTGTGTGCTTTTGCAGGATTCATGTGTCATTAGTGGTAGTTTATTATTGTTCGCCCTTGTATTTATTTATCACCATGACATTACTGTTGTTATAGCCTAGTATTTGCAAACTTATTCTTTTCTCGAGCTTGTACGGACACATGTATTAATGGGTGACCGACTCTAATACACTTTCTTCATTCTTGATATATTTATTCTTTATATGGATTGAGATATAGTTTAACTTATCATTTTAGACATGCTACCCTAGTATAGACAGCGTATACGTATTTGAGTTGGACTAGAATCCACTTGATATGTAGTTGGTCATTGCTGTCATGCCCTAATTTCGTAGAGTCATTCGTCGTCGCATTTATCTCTGGGAACCGATCGTCCTTGCTTGGGTGTGATATCGTACGTCTGGTATTGCACTTTACAAGGCAAAGATGGTACATAATTGATAATCTTCAAATAGGAACACATCGCAGCTGCACAAGCAGACAAATTGAAGATAAAGAGGATATGTCTTTCTTATCGAATAGAAACACACTATTCATAGCCACGGAGATAAGCAAATAACTTGAAGTCACAAAAAGATATATACAAATGTATTCTCTTTATTGATAATTGAGATAGAGTACAAGACTTGTAATGGAATACAAAGCTTGTAGGAACGAAATAGTAAAGCGTAATACTCTAGAGGGGGGTGAATAGAGTTGGCAGCGGAATAATGCTAATTAAAAAATGTTAGCAGCACAATCACAGAATATTAATCACAACTGAAATAAAGTAAAGACAAGTTAGGAGAGCAAACGCAAAGGCAGCGATGTATACTGGTATCCCTCTGTTGAGGACTAATCCAGCCGGTAGAACTCTTGCTACCAGTTGAATCCACTATTGGAAAAATCGCAAGTTTTCTTACGAAGTCCTTGCAACTTCTACAACGCGAGCTTTGATACGAAGAACTCGTCCAACTTCAAATGTGAAGAGGTATTCTTCAATCAAGCCTTCTGATTACAATCTCTCAGAAACTTCTAGACCGTACCGCACTGGCAAATCGACTAGAGGATTGTAATTGGCTTGGGATCTGAAATTGAAAGCTCTAGAAAACTCTTTGAAAGACTGAAAGCTTTAGATAGAGAGAAGATTGAAAGTGAATGAGTGAATTGAAATGATCGAAATCCTTCTCTATTTATAGGACTTTCAAAGGCAGACTTCTGACAGAACTCGGGCAGAACTCTATGAGCAAATCTCGGTCAAATTCGCAACTGCAGGAGGACCAAGTTCCAAGGATTCAAAATCACAACGGCCACTAACCGAACTCTGGCCGAACTCTGGCCGAACTCGGTCCGAGTTCTGTCAGGGTTAAGTCAGGGTTTAGTTAGGGTTTTGAAAAAGCTTTTTGGTGATTTTTGAAAACCTTTTTGAAAACCTTTTTGTAAACCTTTTTGAGAGGTTATAATAAAAACATTTTGAACTTATTTGAGGGTAGCCTATTTGCCAGTACGACTCGGTGTACAACATATTCCTAGACTCAAATAAAATGAAAATACATTACATAAGGAATTACAGACTCGAGTAGGCAAACAGATCTTCGGTCTTGAAAGCATTGGATAGCTATTCTTGATCAAGTTTAAGAGTCCGAGATGTCCCGACTAGCTTTGTATATCCAGACAGAGTTTATTCAATTATTAAAATCAGGTTTGACCATATGACCAAATGGGCCAACAATCTCCCCTATTTTGATAATTGACAAACTATGAATGATATAACATTAAGCTTGTTCAAAATTATCAAAAAGTAGAAATTGTTCATATCCTGTAATTATCTCACAAAAAAAATGTTAGATCTTTAATTTTCTCCCCATTTGTCACTTAGCAAAATAATTGCAAAAGATAAAGCTCCCCCGCAATCAAATACATAAGTAACAAATAGTGAGAAAACATATATAAAAGAGAATTATCACTGGCATGTATGAAAAGATAAAAACATCACAGGCAGTTTATAAAGAATGAAGCAATATAAGAAATAGTGCTAGCATAAACTGGAACTGAAATATAATGCTGAAATAAACTGAATGCCATAAACTAAGGCATAATAAACATGTCCATGAAAGAAAAGAGTACTAAAGCATACTAAAAATGCTAATAAAAAAGTACTGATAACAACTTGGAATGTCGGAGCATTTCCAAGTGTACAATAAAATATCACTCAAAATCATATAGTCACATCTCCTCATCATCATCCTCATCATCATCATCAGCAGCTCGACCAGCATGTCCTGAAGGACCAGCTCCAGAGGTACCAGCGCCAGAAGGATGTGGAGGGGCGCCAGCATAGAACTCACCAACATAATCATGATGTGGAGCACGGTCAGGACGGTACCAATCAAAGGCGTTACCGGGCTGGAAGTAGGCATGAACAACCTCATTCTCACAGTGGTAACCGGAGAAAGCTGGATCTCTAGGGATGGAACCGGCTGAATGACCAGTCTGGGCGAAACGAAGATCAGCTAAGGAGTTTGCAAGCGCCTGATAGCGGGTGACGTCGCGGAACTCACGCTCGCGAGCCATGTCCGTCATCGAGACGTACAAAGCAGATAAATGTTGATGTATGCCCTCAAATGTCATGGTATACTGATGAGGTGGTGGAGGAGGTACAGTAGGAGGAGCAGGAGGTGGAGCTGAAGCAGTCATGCTACAACGAGATAACTGAAGAAACTTGGGCTCAGGGTCCTGAGTACAAGTCGACAGATCGATATAGAAGCTCTGAAAGATGCGTGGGAGAATCATCGCGTAAGAGAGATTTCTATCTCTTGCACGACAATGTCCCATCATCTGAATCATGGTCTTAGGGGCAGAAAATGGAATCCCCTTAAGAATGTGGTACATGGCGGACAGCTCAAGAGAAGTCACATCATCCTTTGAAGTGGATTTGGAAGGATAGTGGAATAGATGATGCGATGCAATTCATAGTTAAACAAGTTCAGGTTGTTAGCCTTGAACTTTCCAGAGCGTACTCTATCAGGTGTACAGAGTTCCGCTTTGAAACTGGCGAGTGTCGTGCCTTCGGGAAAATCAAATTCAGTGATGTCAACTAGCGGTTCACCTTCGTTAGGGATACCAAGGATCTCCGCTAAGAGGTCATCATTGAAATTGATATCAATACCTCCAACACGAGTGCTCACATCAAAATTGTTTAATATGAGATTGCAATAAAATAATCTAATGGCATTAGTTGCAATAGGGAAGCAGATTTTAACAAAAAGATGTAACCCTAATGCCTCAAATAAATGACGATGATCAGGAAATACAGTCCATTTGACTGGAGTGCCTGTGCATATGGATCTCATGGAGAAGTCTCCATACCACAGTAGGGCTTGGTCTAGGGTTTGAAGGAAAAACCCGTCGAACGCACCGTCGCTCGTTTGGACCGGCGAGAAGAGGGAATCTGTATGTGGATGCGAAGATGACCCTTCCTCACTAGGGTTCGTCTTTTTCCTTTTTGATGGATTGAATTTGGGTGCCATTTGTGCAAATTGAAATAAAAATGCACTAATTGAAAAGTGGAGAAAGATGGGATTATACCTCCCGAAATCAAAGTATGTCGAAGAGAACGACGAACTCCGCACGAATCCAACTTTTGGATTGATTTCACCACTTGGATTGGAAGAAAGAGGGTGGTAAAAAACTAGGGTTCGGGGCTCCTTCGCGGCTGCTGCTGCTGTTGTGAATAGTTTGGAAGCAATGAAGAAGAAGGGCTGCTCGGGTTCTGTATATATAACCAGGTACCCTCAACCGAACTCGGGCCGAATTCGGTCAGAGCTCTGGCCGAATTCGCCTAGGGTTCTTTAAGGTTGATTTTAGCCATTCTTTTTCATTGCCTCATTTCAAATATTTAATTCAAAGATTAGTCATTTCAACTTCAATTAACATAATTAATATTATTTTATAGATTAAATGTCGTTACACAGCGACTGTTTCAGATTAGCTGTAGGAGTACTGTCCCAGCTGGCGGAGGTTCACCGGAGAACTCTTAAGTACCGCTTCGCTTCAACCGTAGTTGTGGTGACAGACAGACTCTTTATTGGCTTGTCTCTAACATAGTTTTTGCGTAATGATATAATCATAAAATAAAATTAATTAATATTATTGACGTCCAAAATTTTTAATTTTCGACGTAAATAATTGAAACGATCTTCCGCTAGAGGTTTAGTGAAGATGTCAGCTAGTTGATTTTCAGTATCTATGTACACAAGGTTTATATCTCCATTTTGATGATGATCTCTAAGAAAGTGATGTCGAATCTCGATATGTTTAGTACGAGAGTGATATACTGGATTCTTAGTCAAATTAATAGTGCTCGTGTTATCACAGAAAATGGAAATATGTGTGTAAAATAAATCATAGTCTTCTAGGGTTTGTTTCATCCACAAAATTTGAGCATAACAACGTCCTGCGGCGATGTACTCAGCCTCTGTTGTTGATAGGGCTACAGAATTTTGCTTTTTACTAAACCATGAGACTAAAGCCTTGCCTAAGAAATGACATGTGCCACTGGTACTTTTTCTATCAACTTTGCATCCAGCAAAATCTGTATCCGAATAACCAATAAGGTCAAAGGACTTAGTTTTGGGATACCACAAGCCAACAGAAGAAGTGCCCTTAAGGTATCGAAAGATACGATTAACTGCGGACAGATGTGATTCCTTTGGGTTAGCTTGAAAACGTGCACACAGGCAAACATTAAATATTATATCTGGACGACTAGCAGTTAAATAAAGTAAACTACCAATCATACCTCGATACTTACGTGTGTCGACTGGCTTGCCTTGTTCATCTGAATCAAGCTTTGTTGAAGTTGCCATTGGAGTGCTAATAGGTTTGACATTGTCCAGATCAAACTTCTTTAGCATGTCTTTTGTATACTTGGCTTGATTTATAAATGTCCCATTATCAGTTTGTTTGATTTGCAATCCGAGAAAGAATTTCAGTTCTTCCATCATGCTCATCTCAAACTCATTCTGCATACACTTAGAAAATTTTTGACACAGAGATTCATCAGTAGATCCAAATATAATATCATCAACATAGATTTGAATCAAAAGAAGTTTGCCATTAAAAGACTTAATAAACAGTGTAGTGTCAACCTTGCCTTTTGAAAAACCGTTGTCAAGTAGAAAAGAGCTTAAACGATCATACCAAGCATGAGGTGCTTGTTTTAAATCGTATAAGGCTTTCTTCAACTTGAAAACATGATTTGGGTTTTTGAAATCCGTGAAACCTGGAGGTTGTGCTACAAAAACTTCTTCTTTTATAAAACCATTTAAAAAAGCACTCTTGACATCCATTTGAAAAAGTTTGAAATCATGAAAACATGCAAATGCATATAACATACGAATGGATTCTAATCTCGTAACTGGGGCATAAGTCTCATCGTAGTCGATACCTTATTCTTGATTGTATCCTTGAGCTACGAGTCGAGCCTTATTACGAGTCACTAAACCATTCTCATTTAATTTATTTCAGAATACCCAATGGGTGCCAATGACCGGATGATCAATAGGCCTGGGAACAAGTTCCCAAACTTGATTCCGTTCAAATTGGTTTAATTCCTCTTGCATAGCATCTATCCAAAAACTATCACTACATGCTTCATCAATAGTTTTGGGTTCTAGCTGTGAAATAAATGCGACACTAACTGCAGGAGGACCAAGTTCCAAGGATTCAAAATCACAACGGCCACTAACCGAACTCTGGCCGAACTCGGTCCGAGTTCTGTCAGGGTTAAGTCAGGGTTTAGTTAGGGTTTTGAAAAAGCTTTTTGGTGATTTTTGAAAACCTTTTTGTAAACCTTTTTGAGAGGTTATAATAAAAACATTTTGAACTCATTTGAGGGTAGCCTATTTGCCAGTACGACTCGGTGTACTTAGTTTACAATTATTTAGTAATCGTTTTAATGCAAGTTTAAACCACGATGCAACACGGAACTCTCTCTGAGAGCACTGACTATAACTACTGTAACTACTATAACTGTTTGGGGACTGGGGGAGTAGTGTAATGAGTATGACCATATCCAAAGTAATAATTTAGAACTGTATTAGCTTACCCCTCATACACACGGGGATAAGCCATATCATTCACTGTACAACCCAAGCCGGTCATATTCATTGCCTATTCACATCACAATATTTTAACTGCTGGAGAACTGTTTATTTTAAATTGTTTAAAAGTGCATGATTCTATTATTATTTCAATTGTCAAATTAACATGAATTATACTTTGCTCCCTCCTGACTGGAGATCCAACATTTTTAGGTGACAGCGACGAAGAGGAGCAGCCTTATTACATTTTCTACGGGACAGACTTGGGTCCCGCAGAGGCTGGACCAGGAACCCAAGAACCCTAGAATGTTGGCTTAGCACTTTCTTTATTATTTTTTTCTTTTCAGAAAATAGTTGTAATGATTAAATATTGTTAATGTTTTTTTTTCCAAACCCTTTTCTAATTCAATAAAATATTTTTTATTTCCGTTAGATTTCTGTGTGTTGTGTTTCACTGCTTGATACAGCTTACTGCCCGCCATCTCACAACGGTGCAGGCTGGGCATGATCCGATTCGACCCAACAATTGGGGTGACCCGATCCTAAATTGTTGGGTCGAATCGGATCATGCCCAGCCTGTACCGTTGTGAGACGGCGGTAGTAAGCTGTATCAAGCAGTGAAACACAACACACAGAAATCTAATAGAAATAAAAATATTTTATTGAATTAGAAAAGGGTCTGGAAAAAAAAAACATTAACAATATTTAATTATTACAACTGTTTTCTGAAAAGAAAAAAAATAATAAAGAAAGTGCTAAGCCAACATTCTAGGGTTCTTGGGTTCCTGGTTCAGCCTCTGCGGGACCCAAGTCTGTCCCGTAGAAATTGTAATAAGGCAGCTCTTCTTCGTCGCTGTCACCTAAAAAATGTTGGGTCGCCAGTCAGGAGGGAGCAAGTACAATTCATGCTAATTTGACAATTGAAATAATAATAGAATTATGTACTTTTAAACAATTTGAAATAAACAGTTCTCCTAGCATTAAAATATTGTGATGTGAATAGGTAATGAATATGACCGGCTTGGGTTGTACAGTGAATGATATGGCTTATCCCCGTGTGTATGAGGGTAAGCTAATACAGTTCTAAATTATTACTTTGGATGTGGTCATACTCATTACACTACTCCCCCAGTCCCCAAACAGTTATAGTAGTTACAGTAGTTATAGTCAGTGCTCTCAGAGAGAGTTCCGTGTTGTATCGTAGTTTAAACTTGCATTAAAACGATTACTAAATAATTGTAAACTAACACAAAATGTACTTGCCTCTGATAATCCCTTGACGTGGAAAGCGACGAGTAGCAGGTAACCGTTTAGGCTTAGGGTCCCGAACCTACAGATTCGTAACACCAGGTTCAGCAGCTAGAAATAATTACACTCTAATCCTTAAGGCAACGCCAACTAGTTAATTAGGGCT